>BPLR01019751.1:0-139685 GCA_021605095.1 Caerostris extrusa | reverse complement strand
TTAATCTTTGTAAAATAAATCTGCAGTAAAAAGTTTGACCTTTGTCTTTTGAGGATCAAAGTTTTCTTGAAAATTTAACACGTTATGATGTTTTGTTGTTTAGATTTCAATTGCTTAATTCCTTATGATTTTGCTCCGTTGATAACCACTTCATATCGGATTAATTTGCTGAATATATATAAACAATATTTCAAAAATTTAATTTCACAGAAATTTGAAGAAAATATGAAAATATGTATTCATTTCGCAAATACTTGTTGAACCCACACCCTGATGTATGATACGAGAGTGGACATCGTAATAAAATCTATTTTCTCGGAAGATTTGTTTTATGGCTCTCGAACCGTAACAATGGAAAAGGTAAGCATCTCAAATTGCATTTGATGAATTGCCATCTATAGTATCGCTTTACTAACAACACCAGAACTAATATGTTTCATCAGAAAAACATTTTTTACTTTTCTCTTGCAGTGTTTTTATTTCTGTGGTTGAACTTGTTTTGAATATGAAATCTCTAATTTAGTGGTTTAAATCGTGTAATTGAAAAATGAATCAACCCGGTTTTTGTCTTTTACATGATGGTAGCAGTTTTAAAGGCAATTTGAGTCATGTCTGTCGCATAAGGGGAGCTTAATGGCAGGGGTGACTATCTCTCTGGCGATCTTTACCACACGTTTCGGGTTTGAGTCCCGTCTGTGCCATGGATTTTGGTAGTTATTCTGAATCTTCTTTAAGTCGATGGTCCCGGTCTCATATGATCGTAGAGTGTCACAGAGCATAGTCAGACTTAACGCCAACATCATTCCCATACTGTATAGAGGCAACTCAGCTCTAGGCACATTGATGTGGTGTGGTATGGTGTAGTAGTAGAAAGTACTCCACTGTGTGTGTTCCACCGAGGAAGCGTTGACTGATGAGAGATTCTATAATACTTTTTATTATTGTTTAAAATGTTGGACAAGAAAGATTTCAGAGTATGAACTGAATTCATATGAGACATTCTGCTCCTCCGGCAAACAAATGAGACTTATTAGGCCATATACTAGTCTATCTGCAATTTTTAGGAGTATACATCTCCTTCATTAACGCAAACAGCGCCATGGTGGGGCAAAGTCGTCTGCCTACTGGCAGATTTCGAGACAGAGATGGTTCCTTTTTACAGGGTAGGGTTATCGGCCCTAACTCAAAACTCTACAGTTATATTAGACCGGGACCTGAAATCTATGGCACCGAGGTACAAAGTGCTAGTGATTCGGCAAAACAGGCCCATTTAAGAGTATTATTGAGTAAAAAAATTGGATCGGTAAATGATCGCTGTTAAAAATGATCCGAGAAAACAAGAAAGTAAAAGGGAAGTAAGTAGAAGGAAACTGATGGTGCATTGCATCCACCAAGTATTGGTGAAATGGCCGTAAGGAGAATAAAGGTTGACTAACTACAGTGAAGGTTTTTGTGGAAGATGAACTGTAATGGCGCCTGTATGTTTCGCTTTCTGATGGAGAGGTTCAGGAAGACCGAGTGGGGCAGGGAGTGATTGAATCAAAAGCTATTAAAAGTCCTCCTCGTCACGTGGGGTCTAATGGATCTGTTCTACAGATTAATTTTTCAGGAATTTAGGATTGACGTCGTAAATTAATAGAAATTATTACTTCTTTTATTGAAAGTAAACAATAAAAGAATAAAAGAAAAAAAATTTATTAATCTCTTTGCTAAGACTATTTAGCATTTTAAATTCTTTGTTCCATGTTTGATTTTCCAATATTTATAGAGGTGACAACTTTCCAGCCTGAAGTTTGGAAATATTTTGTGTGTAGGGGCACAGGGTGGATGCTCAGGATGTGCGATGTAGTTGAATCGCGGGTGGTGAGACGGGCGACTGTCGTGGAGATTGTGGCTTATCAATTCGAATGTCTTTGCGGCAGGGTGGGTTCTTATGGTTTGAAATTCCAGTCGATAGGTGGCGCATTTTTGTTTGCTACTGTTCTCTGTGAATCTGGTGATGAGAGTGTCCGTGCACCGACGCAGGAAGCCTGATTCTAATGGTTACCCCCACTCTTTCTATCTGGGGTTATTATTTTTTTCCTTTTTTATTTCATGTACGATTTGTATTTCTTATATTCTAAGTAACGTTTAACAATTATAATGTTGTGATCTGTAGTTTTATCCATTTCTTTCCTATTCAAATTTACTCTTCTTATTTAAATTCTTTTGGTTGATATAAAAGTACGTGCGAAGTTTCTTTTATTTTTAAAAGGAATTCGTAGGCGTCATAGGCAATGATTCCAAGAATTTCGAGTTTTTTAGAGTAGTTCCTTTATAAAGGTTTCATTTTCACTTCTGCCAATTCTTTTATTTGTTGTATTTTTAAAAAAACATTTGGATAAATTGAGATAATGTTGTTGAAATATTGGAGATAAAAGAATTCAACAAAGGTGAAGAGTATAATCTAAAATTCGAAAATCATTGATATTACTGTCTATGGAAAAAAATGTCATCTAATGTTTGCGAATTGAAGTTTTGTAAAACGAGAATGCAATCCTTAATGAATTTGATCTACGGAATGAACGCTTTAAATGGATCAATGATGCTTGGAAGTAAAAACTAAACTGTTGGCGAAAACATTAACAAGAGTAAACTGACTACCTAAACTTGTTGCTCGATTGACTCTCTCGAATAAATATGTTTTATAGTGGGCAAGGAAATGATATAAGTGCGAACATGGCGAATATCAAGACCGTTTTACAAAGGTGATAACGTGTCTGCAGATGTTGCGCTGTTATTCAAACCTTTTGCATTTTCCCTCAAAAATTACGTTATACATCAGAACATCAAAAACGAGTGTTACTGTGCCCCCATTTTGAAGAAACTTTGCTGAATTGCAGATTGCCTCGACGACATACCTAGGTAAGCTTTCAAACACTTCTCAATGCAAATATTTTTTCAAATATTAAATATAGTAATAATCCTGGCAATTGCAAAAAATTAAATTCGTTCAAAATGCAACACTTGTAACAGAAATCGCAGTGCGATGTTACTTGGAGCGAACTCTTCTTTCGCCTTCGAAATGCACGTGCAAAACGAATGAATGTGATTATTCGGCGTCTTTGAAAAACCTGGAAGATGTGAAGTAGAATTGGAAGAATCTCAAATATCGGATGGGCCTAAAAGAGAAAACATTCTTTCTACGGTGGTGTATCGCGGCGTGATGGTCAAGTGGCTAGCGCTCCGGCCATTGGTATCCCAGGCTTCAGATTCGAATGCTGGCTATGGCATGGATGCTTTGAGAGTGGTTTGGAATCCACTTTAAACTGTAGGTCCCGGTCTGTTGAGCCTCCTGCGCACAAGATGACCGTGCAGAGACAAACCAAACCAAACAGTGGTGTATTAAATTTTGTGTCATTAAATTCGAATTCCATTATATGTATAATTGATACTGATATTACTGTAACTATTACAGTAGAACTTTTCATTTTTTATACACATTTTTTTCGGGGAAATAAGTTTATTATAGGATTAAACTACGGGGTGGAGAGTGTTAATAATTCGTTTCTTTTATTTGATACTGATATTACTGCGAAAACTTTCATTCCTTTATACATTGTACGTTTTTTTGTAAAATAATTTATTATAGGATTGAGATTCCTATTGGTGGGGAGTGTTAAGAATTCGTTTCTCTTTCCTTCGATAGGCGGCGCAGTTTCTCTTTGGTCTTCTGTCTGCTAATCTGGCTTTGTTTGTCGCTCTACGGTAATTTTTGCACATGTAGGGCTAATTGGGCAGGGACCTACGAGTCTAACCCAATGGATTCCGAACCACTAACGAGTATCCATACGATTCGGCCTGTGGTACCAGAGGCCAGCGCGCTACAAATTGGCCATCACGTCGATTGATCAAGTCGGTATATATTTGTTTTGTTTTTCATACATGATTTCAAATTAATTCGCTAAAAATACTTGAAAAATATATTTCGTTTATTCATATAAGCTTTAAAAAAAAACAGGCTGCATGTCAATGATTTATCTGCTTTTAATCCTTTATATGAAAAGATTGTTACAGAAGCATCGAATAAGAATGTTCTGCAACTTTATAATTTCTTTTTTCATTTTATTGTGTGTGAAACTGTGATTTGAATCGATAAATCCAACTTAATTTTTGTATTGTAATTGTTAGTGGAAAATTATTGAAATTATCCGTGGAGAAATGGGGATATTTTAAAATACGTTCTAATTTTCTATTGAGATATTAGAGAGTTTTTGCATACCGTATTTTGGACGTTCCGTTAGCTTTTCTCCCTAGCGCGCATGCTCATAGGAAACATTGTTACAGATACGCATGCGCAATTTCCTATGAGCATGCGCGCTAGGGAGAAAAGCAAACGGACGTCCAAAATACGGTATGCAAAAACTTCTATTTACAAAATAAGTTCTATTAAATTTTTGGTTATGAAAATCAATTAATTTTTTCCTTTTTTTCTTCGCGTTTTTAAGAAACGAGAATATTATTTATTGAGTTGTGGAATTGTTATTCATTCAAGTAAATTGATAAAATATCAGATTTTTTTAAACTCATCATAAAAATCTTTTATTCCTATCAGCTACATAAATATTAATAATTATATTTTGCTAACATTAAAATGAAATTTTTATAAAAAAGGTACTTTTTTATGGTAAGGTAAGTTTTTTATGGTACTTCAGTGTATGATGGCGCAGCATTCACACAAGAGAGATGAACACAATTGGCTTCTTAGTGAAAGTAGTTTTCTTGGTAATTTTTTTTTTATATGATGAAAGATTTAAAATTGATGTGAATAAACCATCATTGACAATCTGAGAGCAAATGAGTTACATTTCGAAACATTGAATTTATTTTTATTCTTTTTTATTACATTCATAAAATTTTATGCTACGTCGATTTCTCGTTATATCTGTATGATCTACAATTAATTGTTTATTTGAAATCTACAATTCATTTATAGAGGCTATATTAATTTAATAATTATAGATATAATTTGTGTGTGTGTGTTTAAAATGCATATATATATTATATGTATATGCAATTTTAAATAGGGTTGAATTTTTTTGAGTTAAACTCTAATATCCATCAATACATGCGTTCTAATTCTTATTTTCTCTTGCAGATGTTGTTAGCAGATATGAAGATAATTTGAAGACGCATCAATGTCCCTTTTGTGAATGCCGCTCATCTATACTCTGCAATGTGAAAAGGCATGTTTTAACTCACACCGGAGACCGACCTTTCAAGTGCCCGTTTCAGTGTGGCAAAACATTTACTAGGAAGAGCCACCTGAAGGTTCATCTGAGGAACCATACCTTACACCGCCCTTTTCAATGCTCTTCGTGGGAGCAAAGATTTTCTCGTAAAGATGAATTAAATGAGCGCATGAGCACTCATACTTGAGAACCACTCTGCAAGTATCCTATTTGTCCCAAAAGCATATTCATGGAATTCTCACTTAAAATAGCATGTAAAATTTCATGGTCGAAATTGTCATCGAGATTTCTTTAATTTGTCGTATTTTATGGTTTGCAAGTCCTTCTCTCGATATGAACTCTTGGGGGGGGGCAATTGACAATAAATCAACAACGTGTGATCTTAGCAAAAGACGATTCTCCTTCATGAGTTGAATCGATTTTAATATTTGTTTTAATAAAAGCTTTTGTTTCTAGTAAATTTTTTGTGTACCTTGTAATCTTAATTTTTTTCAGTTATTTAAAGTAACTCAATAAATTCTATCGTAATGCAATTAATTACAATTAGGTGGCCGAAGCGTAATTAGCATAATGAAAATGCTTCAAAATCCATGGAATCCAAAATCGTTGGTATTCTTGCCAGGTTCAAAATATCCACTTAGATTCCATAACTTCTGTGATAGTCTGTGAACAGTTTGAACAGCTTATGTTGAAAATCTCTCGAAATTTTGACCCAATATTTCCATTAAATGTTGTATGCTCATCGATGCCTTTCAATATTGGGTTATCTTTATTATTGCAATGTTCAATTAATTATTTTGTAGTTTCTTTTACTTACTATAAACTTATGAATAAGTACTTTTTATGCAAAATACGTAATTCTATCCATTAAATTAAATGTTATAAATACAGTAATTAAATTTTATTGTGTTCTATTTAATGTGACGTGGGTCTTTTTTTAATAAAAATAATGGGATGTTTAGAGTTTTGTATTTAATTTTTTTTCTTACTTGAATTTATGTTCTTTTTTTAGAAAAACAAGCACGTCTTTTCTATTGCAATGCTGAATGACCAAATATATATAAATGAAAACTAATCATGATATGCTTTAGAGAATGCTCTTAATTTTTATTCTACATTTAGATGTTAACTTAGGAAATAGTTTTCTGAAAATTTGGCAGTTATCAAATTTGTAATTGTAATGTAACTTTCATAAATGAAAATAATTTTCAAATTTTTTAAGTGGAATTTTATTCCTACGAGATACGAGAACTGCTAATAATTTTTGCTCGAAATGTAAGTAATAATAAAAAAAAATAGATGGCATGAAATTTTCAAGATATTCTTAGCGCACAGATTGTGTGAAAAGGGAAAAACTGTGCTAACAGATGCACGAATCTCTCACGTGTTTGCTAGACATTCGATATGCAAAGTAATATTGAAGATAAAAAAATTTAATAGTTAATGAGGGTTTTTTCATATAAATATAATATAAAAATTTCACAGTATCTATTAAATCTGTATAATTAATTTTAATTAATGCATAGTTACTTTATATAGTTATTTATTGTTAATTAATATATTATACTATATTAGTTATTTATAGTTACTAATTTTATAGTTATTATATATATATATACACACACTGAAGACCCAAAACATTATAACCATCTCTACATTTTGCAATGAACTCGCCTGGATGACGTGGAAGGCACGTGATCAGGTGGAAGTGGTGTTTGGTATTAATCCATGCCAAGGCGGGTTGAATCTGTGTGGCATTTCAAAAGTGAAACCTTCATTATTGACAAAAACAGGTCATAATGTTTTGGCTTTTTATGCATATATATATATATATCTTGTATTTTTTTGAGTTAAACTCTCATGTCCCTCAATAAAATCGGACTAATTCTTATTTTCTTTTGCAGATGCTGTCAGCAGATATGAAGGCAACAGGACGATACATCAATGTCCCTTTTGCGAATACCGCTCCTCAATGTTTGTAACGTGAAAAGCATGTTTTTATTCACACCGGAGAGCGACCTTTCAAGTGCCCGTTCAGTGTGGCAATTCAGTGTGGAAAAGAAAATTGGATCGATAAACTGATGGCTGTCGAAAGGGATCCAGTGGGCGAAGAAAGCGAAATTTAGGTTTATATATATATATAGCTTGCATTGGGAATGTTCAGATTATTATGTATAAAAATCAATTAATCGAACATTTAGAAAATATAATTTGAAGAACAACAACGGAGAAAGGGAATGATCCGAATTAAAATCACTCGGGAATGATGCAGGTAGAAGGAAGCTGATGATATGTTTTATCCAGCCAAGTAATAATAAACTCTTGAATCTCAGTCCGGCACTTGAGACATCCAGGTTTTGAACCGCAATTATTGCTCCCGTGGTGAAACTTGTTACATATTTGTTACATAAAGCGCTGAGTAGTTCGAATGTCCTTGCGACAGGGTCGGTTCATATGGTTGAATTTCCCAACGATAGGTGGCGGCGCATTTTTTTTTTTTGCTACTGTTCTCTGTGAATCTGGTGAAGAAGTGTCTGTGCACAAAAACGCAGACAGCCTGATTCTTTGTTTCTCGATATGCGAACATTATAGAATGCTTTGTGAATTAAAGTGCTGTAAAGCCTTGTGGATGATGGCCTTGAATTTGATTAACAAATTGAACGCTTTAAATTTATCAGCGACGTGTGGAAGTGAAAATTGAACTGTCAGGGAAAATCTAAACAAGAAATAAACTGGATCTCCCTCAAATAAATATGTTCAATTGCAAGAAAGGATATAGTTTTGCGAACATAGTGACAGTTTTACTAGGGGATAACGTGTCTGCAGATATTACTGTTTATTCTCGAATGTTGTATTTCCTCAAAAAATTACGTTATACACCAGAAGATCTAGAAATGAATGCCACTGTGTACCATCCAGTTTTTGAAAAATGCAGGTTGACTTCAAGCATACTAGGTAAGATTTCAAAAACTTCCCAATCCAAATGTAAAAAATATTCAATACTCTGGCAATTTTGCAAAGAATTACTATCCATTAATCTATCCATTCTTGTGTTTAAGTTCATTATTGAATTCCATTATATGCATTTTTGATACTGATATTACTGTAACTATTACTGTAAAATTTTCATTTGTATTTATGCACTGTACGTTTAAAATAAGTTATTATAGGATTGAGAATTCTATTTGGGGGAATTCGAATTCGTTTTCTCTTTCCGTCGATAGGCGGCGCCGTTTCGTTTGTACTTCCTGTCTGCTCATCTGGCTGGTTTGTCGAACTACAGTCAATTTTTGCATACTTTTGGCCAATTAGATAGGGATCTGCATTTAAGGTGGATTCCGAACCACCCATAAACATCCATGGAATGGCCAGAATTCGAACCTGAAGCTTGTGGTACGAAGGGCCAGTACACTATCCAATTGGTCATCAGGCTGCCCCTAACTGGCAGAACAGTAACGAAGGAAAATTGATTTTATGTTTGTCGATACGTATGCCATTGTAGTTTTGCGAATGAAAGTGTTTCAAATTATTCTGTCATTTAAATCGAAGTTTAATCCATAAATTAAATCACGCTGCCCTGTACAAGTTGCGTTTTGCGACGCTTATTCGTGAATGTATCTTGTTATTGTATTTAGGTTAGATGAGGATATTTTTGGGAAAGTAAACGCATTGTATTTTAAATTAGTTTAATGGTGTCTTTTAGATTTTAAGCCTAATAATTATCTAAACAAATCTCGAAGAAAGTTGCTGAATCTTTTTCCTGTATCTTTACTTTAGAATCTGATCCTGAAGTTAATCCTAACATGTTTCCACACAACCTGCCCTATTATGAAGTGCCAGTTCACGTGACAGTCAGTCGCCGTCGTCTAACCTCTTCTAAGAGAAGTCGTTAATGTTATCGTCCACGCTAGTAACTCCTGTTATAATCAGCGGCCTGTTCGCTAATGGCTAGCTCTCTGGCCTTTGGTACCACAGGCTTTAGGCTCGAATCCTGAATGGATGTTTTTGAGTGGTTTCGGAATCCACGTTAAACTGTAGTCCTGGTCTAATTAGATCGAAGACCGCGACAAACCAAAGCCCCAACCCTAATATAATCAATTTCCTAAACATCTTGTAGTCTAATGTAGTGAAAAGATCATGAACTGACTGACTTTTTGCTGTGCATTTGTAACTTTCGGTTTTCTATATCTTTTCCCATTGTTCATTTCAATTATGCTTTAAATTCGAAATTCCAAATATTTTTCAAAGGCATTACTTTATCCAACCGTCATTCTGATCACAGCCAATATTAAAAATTGCATCGACATAACCTTTCCTCTTTCATGAAGTTGATATTCAAATTATTTTCTTTCTAGTTTGAGAATTGAAATCTAATTTTAAGCTTGAATTATTATTATTATTATTATTATTTTGGATAAAAACATTTATTATCTAGTTTGAGAATTACTAATAAGACTTCTCAATTATTTTTTTCGGTTACAATGTGTGTTTCATTATAGTTTTCAATTAAATTTTACGAATGAGAGAGGATAATTTATTTAAATAGTAAATGTAAAACTTTTAGATATTTCGCATAGAATAATCTTATTTTTAAAATTTTACCGTAAACCAAGCCATAAAAAGAATTATTTCTTAAAAGTTAAGCTTCATAATCGAGTTTCTGCCCTTTTTCTCCATGCACGGAGGCCGCACCTTAATCTTTCTCTTTTTTAATTAAAAACAAGGTCAGCTTTAAATAATAATCATTTAATTAACAACATGGTCAAATTATTCTGTCTAGGCCTGACATGGCAGCTACAGCGAACCTGTGTTTGGATACTTAATAAACTCTGTCTTGAAGACGGCTTTAAGTAAGAATAATGGATCGGAGAAAAGTCATTCCAATTATTCCGTCGAGAACACCCCTCTTCCTGAAGTGAGGCCTCCCAGATATTAGAACAGATAAAAAAAGAAACACAAGAATTCATCTCCAATAAATTCATGACAGTTTTTATTTTTTATTCTGTGCAATTTGTGTAAAGAGTTCAGATTTGCGTGGTCATACGTTTGACATTCTAGTTATTCTAAAATATGAGTAGCACAGTTTAATGTTCATTTTGAAAGGTGGGAGTATGTCACACACTGTAGAATAATTAATATCAATATTTAAACTTAACGTCTTTTACCTTAAACTTTCCTACGGAATCGTGTTTTGATCTTTAGAGGGAGCAGGTGTATTTATCGTCTGCTTCTCCACACTCTCGCTTTTATCGTCTGGCGAAACTGTTTTTTTTTCTCTTCCACTACCCTCATATATAGAAACCTATAATAATTATCCATTCTTCCATTTCTAGTTGGCTGGTGGTCAATTGGCTAGTGTTCTGACCTTTGGTATCACAAGCTTTAGGTTCGATTCGTGGCGGTGGCAGGGATGTTTTTGTGAGTAACTCGGAATTTGCGCTAAATTGTAGATTCCGGTCTAATTAGCCCAAGGTGTGCACAAGATGACACCTTAGAGCGACAAACTAAAGCTCGAGCATTATTTCGCTGTCATTTAGAATCAACATTCAAGATGAAAACTAAAATCTTCAATCTGAACTCTCTTCAATTTAGCTGCTGCAGCCATGCCCACTAAACATATTGAAGAAATCGAGACATTCATCTGCGACTTTCCATTTGACATGTTTATGAACCAGGTAATTTTTTTTACAGACAGGGCAAGAGCCCGGATTTCAGAATTTCATCCTTTACAAAATTTCCGTTTTAATACGCCCAACAGGCGTGCAAGAGGAGGAATCAGGTTCGAATCCTGGATGTGGCATGTATGTTATTTGAGTGGTTCGGAATCCACGTTAAACTGTAGGTCCCTGTCTAATTAGTCTAAAGTGAACGTAGAGCGACAAACAAAACCGATCAATATCGTGGATAAATTGCGAAAATAAATTTTACGTTTCTTTATTTGAACCAGATTTCGAAGTAGTAGGAATTTTTGGGAACTGAAAAGGCTTTTTGAATTGATTAACTGCTTGAATATTTTCTAGTGGAATGTTATTTAAGAACTCCAATGCAGAGTACGAATTTTACGAAAACTGTTCATAAATTAGAAGAATTATTGTAAATTGAAGCTACACATGAAGAGGAGTAAACAGCTTTAAATTCACAGTTAAACAATAAATGTATTGAATAATAGGATAGCGGAAGGAAATTATTGAAGTTTTTGAAATCGTGTTCTAAGTGCTGGCGGCCCTACCCCGTGAAAAAAAATCATCCACTGCCTGGACACTGTTAGCAGGCAGACGGTAGTGACCCGCCATGTGGATGTTGCGGCACTGGTCCTGATAATGATGATGATTTGTGTTAAATTTATCGATTATTTCAGCTCATAATGTCAGGAAAGATTGCCATGAATCATCCTCTAGAGAATTACTGTATTATAAGATGCAGGATTAATTTTCCACGGGCTGTAAATGTGTTTGATGCATTCAATTTTATGCTGAGAACTCTTTCTAGAAGATCCAGGCTGAATCTTGTCTGAATATCGGTCTTCAGACCAAATCTTTCTTCTTTACCCGAGGAAATAGTTCGAGTCTACAATATACGAATAGCACTCATATAAACGTAGTAATGAATTGGAGACCTACCTGGAGACCTTTGTCCTTTTATGTGCGGCAAAACATTTACTCTGAAGATTCAGCTGAAGGTTCATCTGAAGACACGCCCACTGGAGAGCGATTCTTACAAATTGTGTATTCAATGTGCTATTCGTAAGAAAATATTTTCCTCTAAAGGTAATGCTTTGAACAAGTAAGTGGAGACTCATACTGGACAATATCCGCAATTGTTTTCTAGTAATTCCAAAGCTATTTCTCGTAACCTTTTCCTAAATATGCATATAAAAAGACATGGAGATTTCGTCTGTCTCCCTACGGTCATTTTTTTTTGCACACCTCAGGCGAATTAGAGTCGGGTTTTACAGTTTAACGGGGATTCGAACCATTAGCAAACATCAACATCACAGCCAGTAATCGAACCAGAAGCCTGTAATACCAAAGGCCGAAGAATTAGCCAATTGCCATCAGGTCACAAACATGGAGGAAAGTAACCAATGAGGGCATTGGATTTCGGAGGATAAAACCTTGTTGTGGAATTGATGAAATATATCGAATATTTTGATTCGAATACTTTTTGTGGGCTAATTTCAAATAATAAAACAAGTACGAAATCAAATTTTTGAAATTATTATCCAACGTTGCCATTTTTGTTTTGACATAATAGGAAGTATAACTGGCATCATATTTAAATATATTGCTCTCTGAAGTCTGTTTTATGTTTACAAGTTATATTGAACCTAACAATGGTCTTATGCATGTGGAGGAAATAACTTGTATTCCATTATTAATCATCTGATAACTAACACGTTAAATTGATAACAACCATTTTCTTAAACTTTATTTCTGGCTTCAATATTTTTCTATTGTATTGAAATTCTTAACAAATCTCTAAGATTTATTGGTATTAAATTTTTGCACGTAACGTTAAGTCATAACACTATCGAATTTTTGAACTATTTACATGTTATTGTACTTAAAATTCTAATATCCATACATAAATCCAGACTAATTCTTATTTATTTATTTGCAGAGATTGTAAGAAGATGTGATTACAATATCATGAATGCCACTCATGCAAATCGTCTAATGTGAAAACCCGTGTATTAATTCCTATTGGAGATCGACCTTTTAAGTGTGTGATTTGGTGTGGCGAAGCATTTGGTGCGGAATACGACCTGAAGGTTCATCTGAGGATCCACATAGGAGAGCGCCCTTTTCAGTGTTCTTCGTGAGAGAAAAGTTCTTCTGAAAAGCGAATCTTGATTGATCACACAAGGACTCATACTGGAAAACTACCCTATTAAATGTCCTGAAGCATTTTCATGGAATTTTCACTTTAAACAACATGTGCATCCTTTTATCATTTGCTTTCCTTTTTGCATTTATGTATATTTTAGCTGTCGTTTTATGCTCTATATCTATGAATTAATGTATGTAACAGATTATATAAGAAAGTTGAAAAATCAAACAACTTTCTTGTTACACTATTATTAAAATAGACGATTCTCTCTTTCAGAAACAAACGTGGGAGTGAAATATTGAAAATTTCCGTATCTACCTTGCGCACCCGTTTACTTGTATCACTATCGGTAATGGATTTCTGAAGTAATACTTGTTGAAAAAATAGCTGGGTGGTTGGAAATTTTAATGAAGTAAGAGAATATCGGGTATTTCCAACGCAACTCGAAATCAGCTACTTTACTACCAGATTCAAATTTTCCACACATAAAGAAAGTTGACCCGCCAGCAGATCAGCTAGAATGTATAACCTTATTATATGAATAATATTAGTTTTACGAAATATTTTCCTTAAATATAGCATGCTAGTGTATATCTTTCAAGTGTAATTTTGTGCAACATTTTTATTGTTGTAGTGATGAAATTATTTTTTTACTTATCAATACATACTTTACGCAGAATACGTTATTCCCTCAATTAAATGTAATTATTATAGTAATTAAATTTTGTAAGTGTACAATTTATTTTGATGTGACTATTTGTAATTTAAAATAATGTGATGTATACAGTTTTTGATTTTTATCCATGAATTTATGTGCCTGTGTTCGTTTTTTTTTTTTTTTTTTATTTATTTTTTATTTCTTGATTTTCACGCTACTCACAATCTATAATAATCTACTCACATAATCTAATCTTTATAAAAAGTGAACAATACACATTATGAACATAATGGTTTCTTGAATTTAATATTTTTATATGTACATTAAATACATATATGCATTTGAAATGAACTTTCTTTGAGTTAAACTCTAATATCCATCAATAAATGCAGCCTAATTCTTTTTTTTTTATTTCACAGATTTTGTTAACAGATATGAAGGACGTGTAAAGATACATGAATGTCCCTTTTGTGAATACCACTCACACTATCGTAGTCATGTGAAAAGTCATGTTTTAACTCACACGGGATAGCGACCTTTCAAGTGTCCGCTTCAGTGTGGCAAAGCATTTGTTAGGAACAGCCACCTCAAAGTTCATCTGAGGAACCGTACCGGAGAGCTTCCTTTCCAATGCTCTTTGTGTTAAAAGGATTTGAGAACTCGTGCTTGAGAACCACTCTGCAAGTCTCCTATTTGTCGCAAATCCTTTTCACGGAATTCTCACTTAAAATAGCATGCAGAATTTCATGAAGGAAAGGGTCACCGAAATTTCTTTCTTTTATTATATTTTATGGGCAGCAAAGCCTTCTCTCGATATGAACTCTTGTGGGTTGGCATTTTAAAATAGATAAACGAAATGCAATCTTTGCAGAAAAGATTATGAACGATGAGTCAACAAATCAACAACGTGTAATTTTAGCGATTCTCCTTAATGAGTTCAATTGAATTTAATATTTGTTTCATAAAGCTTTTTATCTAGTAAACCTGTTTATGTTCCTAGTAATCTTAATTTTTTCCCATTATTATTAGTGCAATTGAAAAAATTCTATCGTAATGTAACTAATTACAAATAGGTGGCCAAAGTGTAATTATCAGAAAAATACTTCAAAATCTGTGGAATTCTATTATAAAAATATTATTTCTATATTTCAATATTTGTGAAATAATTTTTTAATAAATGTTTTAGTTTTAATTTGTATGTTTAAAATTTCATGTATTAATTCTATGGATCCCACTTGATGTCAAATTAACTTGCTAAAAATACATTTCATAGAATTTTTTTCATGTGTGAATTTTTATTTCATTCACTATTGTGTATATTGGAAATATATAGTTAAATCAGTGTGTATTTTAATTTAATTATGAATTTTTCATTCAAGTGATTTTTAACCAGATTAGGAGGGAAGGAATAAAGCAGGGCATTTCATTTCGGAGGATCAAATCCTATTGTGGAATTGAGGAACTTTAATTAAACTTAATCGTATACCTAAAAGCAACCATTTGTTTTTGACTTTATTTCTATGCTCATTATTTTTCAATTGTTTTGAATTTCTTAATAAATCTCCAAGATTTATGAGTTTTAAGTCTTTTGCATGTAAAATTAAATCATAATTCTTCATAAAATTAAATCATTATTTTTGAACTATTTATATGTTGTTGCGCTTAGAACTCTAATATTGATCCATAAATCCGGACTAATTTTTATTTATTTGCAGAGATTCTGAGAAGACGTGCATGCAAGATGCATCAATGCCCTTTTTTAGTGAATACCGCTCATACAAATTGACTACTGTGAAAACCCGTGCTTTAAATCATTAAATTAAAGCTTTAATTCAAATTAGTTAATTTCTATGAGCAGACATTTATAATTCTTTTTTTTTCATTTTAGTGAGTGCGAAACTGTATGTGGATGAAATAACTTGCATTACATTATTGACAATTTGATAACTAACACATAATATTGCAGAGAACCATTTTTTTACTTTATATCTGTATTCATTATTTTTCTATTGTTTTTAAATTCTTAATAAATCTATAAAATTTATTGGTATTAGATCTTTTGCATTTAAAGTTAAATGATAATTTTATTGAATTTATTAGATTAATTACATATTATTGCTCTTGAAACTCTAATATTCATCAATAAATCCAGAGTAATTTTTATTTTATTTGCAGAGATTGTGAAACATTTCAAATGAAAGATGCATCAACTACCCTTTCTTGAATACCGCTCATACAAATTGATTAATGTGGAAATCCGTGTTTTAATTCATATATGACAGAGACCTTTTAAGTGCGAAGCATTTGGTGCGGAATACGACCTGAAGGTTCATCTGAGAAGTCACCACGAAGAATGACCAAAATGTTTCTAAAAAGACGGAGCTTAATTGATCACAGAATTCATACTGGGGAAGGACCCTATAAATGCCAAAATTGTTCTAAAATGTTTTCATTTAATTCTCACTTCAAACAACATGTGCATCCTTTTATTGTTTTCTTTTATTTCTTCTTTTATTATGTTTATGTCGTCTCGAGGTTTATGTTTTATTTCCATGAACTCTTGTGCATAACAGATTATATCAGAAATCTGAAAAATCAAATAAATGAACAACTTTCTTGTTACACGATTATTACAACAGTCGATTCTCTCTTTCAGAAACAAACGTGGGAGTGAAGCATTGAAAATATCTCTATCTACCTTGCGAAACCGTTTACCTGTGTTGCTATTGGGAATGGATTTCTGAAATAATACTTGTTGAAATAATGACTGGGTGGTTGGAAATTTTAGTCATGTAAGAGGATATCGGGTATTTCAAACGCAACTCGAAATCTGCTACTTCACTACCAGATTCAAAGTATCCACACTTAAAGAAAGTTGACCTGGACTGTTTTAACAAATTCTATGAATATTATTAGTTTTGTGAAATATTTTCATTCAATACAGCTTTCTAATGAATGTCTTTCAAGTGTTATTTTTATTATTGTAGTGTTGAAATGATTTTCTTTTACTTATTATTCTCTTATGAATACATGCTTTACGTAAAGTACGTTATTCCATTAATTAAATATTATTATTATAAAAATTAAATTTTTTATGTGTACAATTTATTATGCGGCTATTTGTAATTTAAAATAATGTGATTTATACAGTTTCAAGTTTGTTTTTTTTTGCTGATTTTATGTATGTGCGTTTATTTATTTATTTTTTTTTTTTTGTGCGGTCTTGATTTTTATCGTAGCTAATATAATCTATTGGGTATAAATATTTTCTCCAAAATTCAGCAATATACATTGTGAATATAATGGCTTATTAAAATTAATATTTCTATATGTTCATTAAATCAAATATATACATATATATATAAATATATTAATCTTTGTGTGAATTTCTAATATGCATTAATAAATTCAAGTTAATTCTTATTTTCTTTTTGCAGATATTGTTAGAAGATATGAAGGCGATGTGTTGATACATCAATGTCCCTATTGAATACCACTCATCATATTCTGGTACCATGAAAAGGCATGTTCGTACTCACACCGGAGAGCGTCCTTTCAAGTGTCCGTTTAAGTGTGGCAAAGCATTTACTCAAAAGGGTACCCTGAAGCGTCATCTGAGGACTCACACCTGAGAGCTTCCTTTCCAGTGCTCTTTCTGTGGACAAAGATTTTCTTGTGAAGATGCATTAAATGAGCACATAAGAATCATACTTGAGAACCAACCTCTCAAGTCTCCTATTTGTCCCAAGGCATTTCCCACTTAAAATACATGCAAAAGTTCATGGTGGAAAGGGTCCCCTTAATGGTTCTTTTTCCTTTGCCATATTTTATGGACTATGCCTTCAGACCTAAGGGCTTTTCGGACAAAGGCTATGGCCTTTAAGCCTTCTCTCAACATGAAATCTTGGGAGAGGGGGGCCTATGAGAGCAAATGAACAACGTGTGATCTTAGCAAACGAGGATTCGCCTAGATGAGTTCAATCGATTTTAATATTTGTTTAATAAAGCTTTTATTTAAGTAAATATTTCGTGCTTCCAGTAATCTATATTCTGTCGTAATGTTCCCGATTTTTTATATTAAAATAAAGTAAACCGTTTTTTCATATTGATCAATTTACTTTTTAATTAATAATTGTATTTTTGATTGGTGTTTATAGAAATATGTATAAAAAATCATTGTATTTTGTGTATTATCTTTTAGTAAAATGTGTTTTATTTTAGTAAAATGCATATTATCTTTTTCTATATTTTTAATAAGCTAATATGTTTTTATGATCATGTACCTTGTATAATATATATTTACATTATGTACGTAATTTATGTCAAATTTTTAAATTGCAGAAAATTAATTATTTTTTTTGCTCAATATTAATTTTGTATCCAGAATTAAATTTTTTAACATAATGCTTTGTAATTTTATTCATTCTTATTTCCTTTATATTTATGGTGCATTGGGGTTAAACCTTTTGATTAAAAATACATTTGTGCTATAGAAATATTGAATATTAAAATTTAAATTTAATATGACATTATTTCTATTTTTCGTGATTGAAATTCTAATATCTATAAATAAATCCATCCTAATTTTTTAAAAATTTTTCTGCAAATGTTGTTTGCAGTTTTGAAGGCGATTCGAAGAAGTTCTCGTGTCCCCATTGCGAATACCGCTCGTCCCTACTCACTGAAGGGAAAATGCATCTCTTAACCCACACTGTGGAGCGACCTTTAAGTGTCCTGTTTGTCAAAAAGCATTTTCAGTCTTCTGACTTCAAACAACATGAAATGCATAGCAGAAAGAGTTACAAAACTCGATTTTAAAAAAGAAAACTGTAATGAAAATACATTTTCGAATATATAGGTAGCATCAAAATGTATTTTTTCATTACAGTTTTCTTTTGTAATTACACATTGTACATTGTACATTTTGATGCTACCTATATATTCGAAAATGGGATTTGTAGACTGTTTGACCATTTTAGCTTTAATTTCCTCTATTTGATTTTTATGCATAAGTTTTGCTTTTAATGCATTAACTTTTATCGTAGATTTTCGTAAATATTGTGTGCGGTTACGTATAATTAATGATAGTAGAAATACTACATCTAAATATTGTTGAGAAATAAAATAGATAGTTAGAGCTCTAAATTGTTTTCTATCAACAAGGTAATCTGCATATTATGTGCTTGTATATGTATGCAAAATGGATACAGCAATACTCTATAATATATATATGAGTATTAATTTATAAAAAAAGTAATGATTTGTACAATTTTGACATTTAAGATTCATTCAACAATACTTAAAAATTGTGTTAGAGAAATATCGAATATGAATAATCTTAAATTTTGTGAATTCTTTTTCATTTTATTGTGTGGGGAAACTGTAATTTGAATCAAATAATAAAGTGTAATTTTTGTTTTCAAATGTTATTGGCAAATTGGAAGATACATTAAAGACACTTCAGTGGAAAAAATGGAGATATTTTAAATCCTTTTCCCAAATTTTTGTATTGTAATATTGGGTTGGTGCATAATTATCAGGCGTTTTTTTGACGTGCTATATTTTAATAAAATTTACAATATTTTATAAATTTATGAATGAAAATAACCTTTTATTTTTAGTTTATAAATACGTTTGTCGATATTGTTCATATTCGTCATTCGTCGTTCCCTTTTTCATAATAAATAGTGTTCAAAAACGCCTGATAATGTCGTTTAAAACGCTTGATAATTATGCACCAACCCAATATGTACAAAATAAGGTCTATTAAATTTTTGGCTTGAAAATAATTTCATTTTTTCATTTTTTTTTCGCATTTTAATTCATGAAACCAGAATATTATTTGTCAGCGAATTTAACTGAGTTGTTGAATTATTATTCGTTAAAATTAACTGTTAAGTTTTAAAAATGTTTTTAACTTATCATAAAAATATTTGTATTCCTATCAGCTACATAAATATTAAGAATTGTATTTTGCTAATATTATAACGAAAATAAAAGCAAAAAATTGCAGGCATCAATTTGTTAAGATACTTTTTGTAGTGCGGGGCTGATGGTGCAGTTTTCACACAGGAGAGATGAACATAATTGGCTTCTTCGTAAAAGTAGTTTTCTTAGAAAATGTGTTTTATGTGACGAAAGATTTTAATTGATGTGAATAAACCATTATTGACAATCTGAAAGAAAATTCATTGCAGTTCAAAAATTAAATTTATTTTCGTCTTTTAATACATAATTTTTACCCTGCGTCAATTTTCTCGTTATGTCTGTATGATCTACAATTAATTGTTTATTGAAATCTACAATTAATTTATATTATTAATCTATTATAATTTATTAATTAATTTATTTTTATTTAATTATATGTCAAAAATAATTATACAATATGTATAAGTATTTTAAGTATGATTGAATTTTTGAGTTAGCCTGCATTTATTGATGAATATTAGAGTTTAATTTTATTTTCTTTTTGCAGGGATTGTCAGCACATACGAAGGCAATGTGTTGATACATCAATGTCCTTTGCGAATACCGCTCATCTCAAATTTGTAATGTGAAAAGGCATGTCTTCACCCACACTGGAGAGCGCCCTTTCCAGTGCTCTTTGTGTGGAAAAAGATTTCCTCGTAAAGATCGATTAAACGAGCACATGAGGACTCATGTCTGAGAACCACTCTTCAAACCTCAGCAAGTTATGATATGATCCCGTTCTCTTAAAAACGCCCTTTTGAAACATATTTTTCCTTCAGACGTCTAACAGCTAACTAATAGAGGCAATTAAAAATGCACGACGGAACGGATCATCCTAGTGAAAGAAAGTAAAATGTAACCGAGGCGATACCCAATTGCGCACTTCAATATTAGATTCATACAGTTGTTTTAGAGGAGCAAAAAATCTTTTTACTCATTTTTGTTCGGAAACTATTAAAAAATTATTTCATGTTGCGAATTTATTTTAAGGTTTTGCATTTGAAAGGTTTTTTATATTAAAATAAAAACCAATCTTTTTTATGTTGAAGAACTTACTTTTTAACAAATAATTATGAAAAATTTTAAATCTAATTTGAAAACACATCGGCGTCCCCTGTTTGTGAATAATGCTGTCCTCTTATTCGCGTGGTAAGACCTGTTTTCCGTCTTGCAAACGATGTAAACGAACGACAAACTGAAATCGACGACGTTCTCTATTCCCATATTGAAATAAAATATTCAGAAATCTTAATGGTATCTGATAGAAACAAACACTGGATCGCGTGGGGATTCCTGGAAACGAACTAGCAGACAAGGACGCCAAACTGTGTAGGGTGGTACAGTTTCTATTTTCTGCAAATCAGTTAAAGAACGAGTTTTCACGTCTGTCATTTCAAAACTGAAATAAATTCTTGTAAATTAATCGTGAAGATTTCTACAAAAGATGCCTCGTTGGTTTTAAATAAGCCAAGTAATGGCAGATCATGGCTGTTACGTCATTTACTAATCCAGAATTTTTGGAAATGCCTTTTTGTTCTTGGAGTGAAACAAAAGGTTCACCACATCATCTTTTGTGCAATGGCTCTTCTTTTCAGGGTTTGAGAAGGAAATATAAAGTGAGGAGTGACTCACCCATTCATATGTTATTGTTTAATTAACAATATAAAAGTTTCTTAATAAACATTATTAAATTTACTTTAGGATCTTTAATTGATTTGTAATTTAATCTGTTTTTTTTTTATTTCTTTTGTTTTTGCTTTTCTATAATATTTATGACGTTGTTTTGTAAATAAAATTTATTTGATTTGTAACTGCAACCACTGAATTGTAAATTTAATTGATGTAAATATATTTTTTTTGGTTCGTCTAGAATTGTAGACCTTGTGTCGTAAATGAATCTTTGCATGTAATTTTCTGTATCTGTTTTTAAAAAATTAATCAACAAATGAAATAAAAAAATTTTTTTTTCTTAGCCTGTCGTCTACTACTGTTTTAATTTAAAATTATATTTGTTTCTCTACATTTACAGAATTGTCAAATCTCCCAGTAAGCATGGGTAGGGTCCATAGAGGTAGATGGGGCGGCAGGACAGGGTGGGAGGCTCTGTTGCGTGCGATGGAGTAGCGAGCTCCGGTTTGACTTTTTTCTTGACGAGGTACATTGAAATTTATGCTCCAGTAAGTTGCGTTGCCTTTAATTTATCCAAAATGCTATGAAAATAAAAGAAACACCGAAAGCCCTTAATTCAAGTTGATCCATGATAGTCTATCCAATATGACAGATCTCATGTTGACTTTTAAACATGATTGGGAATGAAATGAAATGACGCGCACTACTTTTCTGTCAACCAAAAAGTAAATGAAATAAGAGGAATAGGCACTTCAAAAGCACTTTGTGTTTTGTTTCTTGTCTCATCAAATTTTGTTGGAACAAAATACGTTGCACGGTTTCTGGTGTCTTGCAGTGGGGACACGAAAGAGATGCGGCGAGACCAAATCTACGAAGTTTAGCGTTTGATGGGTTTGTGTTTGTCCCAAATGTAGAAAGCGGGGCGTCTTCCTTTCGATTTAAAGGGAGATAAACAATTTTAAGGCTTTTTAAGTGAATAAATTTTTGTATTGAGTGTGCTTTTCATTTGCTCATTAATCTTTTGTTTCTTGTATTGAAATAAGCAGAATAGAGGGTTCTTCTGTTGCGGAAATAATAAAGTCCTGGGGAGACAGGAGTCTCTAGCAAAGAGACTCTGACTCTCTATGAGATTGACTCTGATCTCTCTAGCAAAACAACAACAGACAGCATCATCTATCGTTTAGATGCTATCTGTTGCTGATTTCGCTAGAGAGTCGGCAAGTACCGTAACCTCTGTAAGTCGAACTTCAAGGGAGACGCCAAATAATTCCGAGTTATAGAATATTCGAATTGTAGAGGTTTAGATTCTTTCTAACTTATTTTGAGTTAAAGGGGTAAAATAAATAAAAATTCAAGTTACAGAGGTAATAAGCATGTTTATTTGCAACTTAAAAGTTATATTATGTACCAATAAAAATATGAAAGCGAAACAACCTAAAATTAAAAATATTATGTATCAAAATAGTCAGCTATTATTATTTATTTATTTATTATTTTTTTTTTTTTTTTTGCTTTAGACAATTGGATCGTTTTTTATCTATAGCATTATTAAGCTATATAAAGAGCAACAAATTCTTTTTCTCCCGAGTTGCTATTTCATAAAAATTGATTATTCTATTTACTATATACACTCAAACATTGTTTTCTAAGAAACAATGACGTGCATTGTCGGCAAATCCTTAAAGCCGGTAACTTATTTTTCTTCGAGCTATAAGAATTAATTAGTTTCAAATGCTCGAGTTGTAAAATCAAACATTGCTAATGTTCGAGATACAGAGGTCCAATTTTTTTTCGAGTTACGGAGGAAAATATATACCAAAATGATTTGTGGGGATTGACTCATTATTTCGACTTACAGAGGGTTGAAATTTCGAATAATGGAGGTTTTGGGACTTGACGGAAGGAAAAAAAAATTTCCGAGTTGTGGAGGTTTCCGACTTTTCGAGGTTCGACTTAAAGAGTACTTACTGTATATTTTATGCGATGTCAACATGTTCTGGCCTCCAAATGAACTCAATTGTTAAATGCCGCTTAAGATGGTTTGGATATTTGACTTCCGAATACGCTAGACGTTTCCGAATACGCTATAAGACGCTACAGGATTGAAAGTTGCAATTTCCTCGTAAGCGAGAACAACAGAAAGACTGTCTGTAAGAATGGCATAGTTGAGAGCTGAAAAAGAACATATGCCAAGATGATTAAAACCCAGTGCAAAGTCTTCATCTGATACTGTGCTATTGTAATTGGACATCTAAACTGAAGAAGATTTGGGAAAAGGCATTGATGACAGCTATTGAATGTTTAAAGTATGCTTTAGATGCATCTAAGGCCAAAATAATCTTGCCTTTCCATCTGTCTTCATATTTATCTTGCTCAAAAGGAGTTTGATATTTGGACGGCATATTTTTGAAAGGTTAAAATCATCAAGATGAAATATGATTTTCGGATATTGACTAAACGGTAGAAAATTTGGAATTAAATTGTATGGTCTCATGTTCAAGCTATCTAGATGCTGTACAAAAAAAAAGTCTGAAGAGAAATGGAATGTTTCAATCTTGGCGATAGATTTCCAGATTTAAGGTAAATGGAGAAAGAATAGGATGGATCGAAAGAAACTCTTTATGATGAAAAAGCACTCCAGGCATCATAAGCTGCCTGAGATAATGAAAGTTGACCTGCTTCTTTTTGTAAAATAGAGAGCGTAGTCCATTTTGGAAGACCTGTTGCGAAACCTAAAGCTAAATGACGCACGTTTAGAATTTTAAGATCACAATAGCTGAGATAAAAAATAGGTGACCCATATTCAAGTAGGCTTTGCATAGTAAAATTTGCATTTTAAATGAGATGCAGGACCGACAACCCCAAGAATGAGGTGCAATTGCTTTGATTGCATTTGACTTTTTGATGACTTCCTTTTGAGCTAAGGGCATCGAGTTAATTTATGAACAGTTATTAGAAGATTGAACAGAACTGGGTCGAGACTTTTATCATTGCTAATTAAAAAGTGTTGTCTGCATATATGAAGCATTCAGTATGAGCCGGGATCTTAAAAATCCCACGTGTAAATAAGGAACAGAAATGCACTTGGCACACTGCCCTGTTGAACTGTGCAAGTGGAAAATAATTTCATTGAAACAGAAATTCTCCATTTTACATACAAATTCCTGCTGTTAAACTTGTTACAATTAAAGCCCTACGCAGTTTCGAATGTCTTTGCGACAGGGCGATTCTTATGGTTGAATATCCCGACGATAGGTGGCGCATTTTTGTTTTGCTACTGTTCTCTGTGAATCTGGTGAAGAAGTGTCTGGATCTTTGTTTCTCGACACGCATACAGTATTTGATGTTTTGCGAATTAAAGTGTTGCAAAGTCTTGTTGGTGCAGTCCTTCAATTTAATCTACGAATTGAACGCTTTAAATGGATCAACGACGTCTGGAAGTAAAACTGAACCGTTGAAGAAAATCTAAACAAGTGTAAATTACATCTAAATCTTATATAAGAAAATATAAACAAGAATGAACTGGATCTCTCAAAAAAAAAATGTTTAATTGCAGGAAAGGATATAATTGCTAGCATGGTGACAGTTTTACAAGGTGATAACGTGTCTGCAGATATTGTTATTATTCGAATGTTGTATTTTCTCGAAAAATACGTAATAAATCAGAAGATCTAGCAATGATTATTACTGTGCACCAGCCAAATTTTGAAGAAATCCTGATAAATTTCAGATTGCCTTTGAAGCATAATTGGTAAGTTTTCTAGAACTTCTCAATCCAAATGTTAAAAATATTCAATTCTCTGGCAATTGAAAAAGAATTACTATCCATTAATCTATCCATTCTTGTATTTAAGCTCATTATTGAATCCAATTATATGTATATTGTTACTATAACTATTACTACAAAACTTTCATTTATATTTATACACTGTACGTTTAAAATTAGTTATTATAGGAATGAGAATCCTATCGGTGGGGAGGGTTAAGAATTCGTTTCTCTTTCCTTCGATAGGCGGCGCAGTTTCGATTTGTACTACTGTCTGCTCAGCTGGCTTGGTTTGTCGAACTACAATCAATTTTTGCATAATTAGATAGGGATCTACATTTAAGGTGCATTCCAAACCACCCATAAACATCCAAGCAATGGCCAAAATTCGAACCTGAAGCTTGTGGTACCAATGGCCAGGGCATTATCAAATTGGCTCCTTAGGCCGCCCTAATCTGGCAGAATAGCAACGAAGGAAAATTGATTTTATGTTTGTCGATACGTATGCCATTGCAGTTTTTTTGCGAATGAAAGTGTTTAAAATTAGTCCATCATTTAAATCGAAGTTTAATCTGTAAATTAAATCACGCTGCCTTGTAAAAATTACATTGCGACGCCCATTTCATGAATGTATATTCTTATTGTGAATTTAGGTTACATGTGGATGTTTTGGTAAAAGTAAACGCATTGAATTTTAAAATAGTTTAACGGCATCTTTCAGACTCTAAGCTTAATAAATTCTAAGATTAATCTTTCCTGTTTCATTATTTTCAGAATTTGATCCCCAAGTGCCGAGACATCAGGTTTATCGGAAATGACCCCCGGCATTTAATAAGAGGCGAGACTAAAATTGGCAGTTTTTATTTTGATATATGCTTACACATAAAATCGGGAAATTTCTTTAAATATCTAGCACGTTTCGACATAACCTGTCCTATTAAAAGTGCCCGTCCAAGTGACAGTCAGTCTGCGTCGTCTAACATCTTCTAAGAGAAGGCATTAATATTATCATCCCGGCTAAAAACTCCGTTAATATAATCTGTGGCCTGATGGCTAATTGCCTAGCGCTGTGGCCTTGGTACCACAGGTTTTAGGCTCGAATCCTGGGATGGATGTTTGTGAGTGGTTTGGAATCCACGTTAAAACTGTAGGGCCCGCTCTAATTAGGTCAAAGACGGCAAAAATGACCGTAGAGCGACAAACCAAACCATAATATAATCATTTTCCTAAACAACTTGTAACCTAATGTGATGAAAAGATCATGAACTGACTGACTTTTTCTGTGCATTTGTAACTTTCTGTTTTATATATATTTTCACATTGTTCATTTCAATTTCCATTTAAATTCAAAATCCAAAATATTTTTCAAAGACCAATATTAAAAATTGCATCGACATAGCCTTTCATCTTTCATGAAGTCGATATTCAAATAATTTTTTTTTTTTCTAGTTTGAGCATCGAAGTCTCATTTTAATCTCGAATTATTCTGATTTTGTTTTTTGGATACAAACATTTATTTTCAAGTTTCAGTTTCAGAATTACTAATAAGTATTCTTAATTATTTTTTTTTGTTACTATGTGTGTTTCATTATACATTTTCAATTAAATTTTACAAATGAGCGAGAAAAATTTATTTAAATGGTAAATGTTAAAAGTTTAGTTATTTCGCATAGAATAGTCTTGTTTTTAAAATTTTGCCGTAAACCGAACCATAAAAAAAAAAGTATTTATTAACAGTTAAGCTTCTTAAATTGACTTTCTGTCCTATTTTCTCCATGCTCGGCAGACGCATCTTTAAGTGCTTCTATTTTTCTGTTTTTAATTAAAAACAAGGCCAGCTAATAATTATCCTTTAATTGACAACAAGGATAAATTATTCTGTCTAGACTTGATATAGCAGCTGCAACGCATTGTTGTTTCGATACTTAATAACCTCTTTTGTTCTGTCTTGGAAGAAAGCTTTATTTAAGAATAATACAAGAGTTCAATAAATAATGGAAGTTTAGGATGAGAAATGAATTTTATAAAAAATAGTGAAATCAGGTAGTCGTATAATAGTAAATATAGTGAAGTTGGGTAATAGTAGGATTATGAAAATTTTATAAAAAGCTTAATTAGAACTATTTAATTAAGATGCAAATAGGTTGTCGCAGCCGTAATTTGAATACGGTTGTTTTAAAGAGGTGAATCAAACTGTAGAAGAAAGCTGAATTCAGTACTGAAATATAATAGTTAGGATTATTTGGGATAGTTCAAAATGTGAATGTGGATAAGGAAATATATCCCGAAGATAAGTCAAATCCTTAATGGAATCTATTATAGGAGTTACGATACTTCGGACACATTGCTGAGTGTCTCATTCTCTGTAACCATTGACAAGCTTGCGATTGAATTAAGAGTAATTTTTAATTTTCGTAATGAACGGAATTCGAGTCAAGTTCTCTGGGCAGTGCCAATGAAAGGAATCACGTTCCTGGCCCACTTGAGTACTGCCCATCTCCCATCTGGAAGACGATGGTGGGAGCTCCGATGCAAAATCCCTTCATTCTCGAATTTAGGTGATCTCTCTGTAAAAGAATTAAACGGTGCTGAAAGATCATTGATGAAATGTGTCGAAAAAGAAGAATTTTGTAGAGGTATTTGTGTTAAAATTTCCGCCGATTACTTTAGCTCATAGTGTTAAAAGATTCCCTGAATCATCCACCAGAGAACTATTGTAAGATAAGATGTAGGATTAATATTCTATGGGTTGTAAATGTGTTTTTCTTAGCAGAAAAATTCGATGCAGCAATCTTCCAGGAAGGTTCAGACTGAATTTTTAATCTGAATCTAGTCTGAATATCAATTTTCAGACTGAAGCCTTCTTTACATGAGGAAATAGTTCGAATCTACAATTTACGAAAAGCACCCTTCCGAACGCAGTACTGCTTAAAAGAATGTTGTTAATTACATTGGAGACCTTCTCGATTCTCATCCAGGTAGGTCTCCAAGTATGGATCCTCACATTGAGATCTTTGACCTTTTATGTGTGGCAAAACATTTACTCAAAAGATTCAATGGAAGGTTTAACTGAAGACACACCCACTGGAGTGCAAGTTATTCAATGTGCTATTTGTAAGAAAAGATTTTCCTCTTAAGATAATGGAGTAATTATAATAAGCAAATGGAGACTCCTGCTGGAGAATGTCCGTAATTGTTTTCTATTAATTGCAATGTTTTTCTCGCGGTCTTTCACTAAATATGCATATAAAAAGACGTGGTGGAAAGTAAGCAAGCAGGGTACTGCATTTGAAATGATCCCAACTTGTTGTGGAATTAATGAACTTTAATTTAACTGACTCAAATCTTTTTTTGTGGGCGAACTTAAAGTAATACAGCAAGTACGAAATCAAATTTTTGAAATAGTTATCCAAATTTTGCCATATTGGTTTTGATATAAGAGGAGGTTTAACTGGCGTCATACTGAAATTTTTTTTCTCTCTGAGATGTTTTTCATGTTTCCAAGTTATAAGGAACCTAACAATTGTTTTAAATGAATGTGGATGAAATAACTTGCATTGCAATATTGACATTCTGATAACTGACATGTAATATTTATAACACCCATTTTTTTTTCTGTGTTCATTAATTTTGTATTGTTACGAATTTCTTAAAAATCCAAAAATTTATTCGTTTTAAATATTTTGCATCTAAAACTAATCAAGAGTTAAAGCTACTTAATCTTTGATAAATCTATTGAATTTATTAAATTATTTACATGTTATTGCACTTAAAACTCATATCCCTCCATAAATCCAAACTAATTTTTATTTATTTATTTACAGAGATTGTGAGAAGACGTGCGTGCAAGATGCATCAAAGCCCCTTTCGTGAATACTGCTCATGCAAATTGAATAATGCGTAAACGCATATTTCATTTCATATTGGAGAGCTACCATTTAAGTGTGATTCAGTGTGGCGAAGCATTTGGTGCGGAATGCGACCTGAATGTTCATCTGAGGATCCACGTAGGAGCGCCCTCTTCAGTGTTCTTCGTGCGAGAAAAGTTTTCTAACTTAATTCATCCCTCGAGGACTCATGCCTGGAAACGACCCTCTAAATGTCATAGTTGTCCTAAAGCGTTTTCATGGAATTCTCACTGAAACAACATGTGCATCCTTTTATTATTATCTTTCAATTCTGTGCTTATAATGTATATTATAAGTCATCTAGAGTTCTTTGTTCTATTTCTATGAATTATTGTAGATAACAGATTATATCATAAAGCTTAAAAATCAAATGAATGAACAACTTTCTTGTAACACGATTATTACAACAGCCGATTCTCTCTTTTCAGAAACAAACGGTGGAGTGAAGCATTGAAAATTTCTGTAACCACCTTGAGAACTATTGGTAATGGATTTCTAAAGTAATGCTTGTTGAAACATTGGCTCAGTGATTAGAAATTTTAAAGGAGGATATCGGATATTTCAAATGCAGCTCGAAATCAGCTACTTCACAACCAGATTCAAAATATCCACGCTTAAAGAAAGTTTACCTATCAGCAGATCACCTGGACTCTTTTAACATATTATATGAATATAATTAGTTTGACGAAATATTTTTATTAAATATTGCTCTCTCATGAATGTCTTTCAAGAGTTATTTTTAGTATTGTAGTGTTGAAATTATTTTCTTTCAATTATTATTTCCTTATGAATACCTACTTTATGCAGAATACCTTATTCCATTAATTAAACGTTACCATTATAGTAATTAGATTTTGTATGTGTACAATTTACTACGATGGGGCTGTTTGTAATTTAAAATAATGTGATGTATACAGCTTTTGATTTTTTATTCTTTTATGAATTTATATTCCTGCGTTCATTTCTTTTTTTTTCGATGTCTTGATTTTCACGTTACTCGCATAATATATTGTTCTGAATATTATAGTGTGTGTGGGGTGGCGGGTGGGGAATGTGCATTTTCAATGAGTTTGAATATTCGAGTTACTTTCTAATGTCCATCACTAAATGTTAGTTAATTCTTATTTACTTTTCCAGATTTTGTTAGCAGGCAGTGTAAAGATACTGTCCTTTTGCGATTACCACTCATCAAATCTAGGTGACGTGAAAAAGCATGTTTAATCTGATGAATCACAGCGGAGAGCGACCTTTCAAGTGTCCCTTTCAGTGCGGAAAAGAATTTAATCAGAACGGTGCCCTACAACATCATATGAGGGTCATAGTGGAGAGTGTCCATTTCAATGATCTTCGTATTAAAAAAAAAAAGATTTTCTCGTGAAGATCATTTAAATGAGCACATGAGGTCTCATACTTGAGAACCATTCTGCAAATCTCCTATTTGTCATAACGGAATTATCACTTAAAATAGCATGAAAAATTTCTTGGAGAAAAGGGTCAACGAGATTTTTTTTCTTTCGCCATATTTTATTGGCAGCAAAATTTTCTGTCGATATGAACTCTTGGGGGCCATTTAAAAACAAATCAACAATGGATAATCTTAGCAAAAGAGGATTATGACCGATGAGTTCAATCGTTTTTAATATTTGTTTTCGATTGTATCGATTTTAATAGTTCTTTTGTTTCTAGTAAATTTTTTTGTGTACCTAGTGGTCTTAATTTTCTCCAATTAATAGTGTAATTGATCAACTAATAACAAAAAAGGTGGCGAAAGCTTAATTAGCGTAATTAAGATGCGTCGAAATCCATGGAATTATTTTATTAAATATTTTTTTATTTCAATCTTTACAAAATAAATTTTCAAAAATAAAATATTGAAGCTTGCTTTCAAACAAAAAAAAATAAATCATAAATATTGAGCAATGAACATTATGAGTATAATGATTATGTATGATTTAATATTTTTATATGCACATCAAATCACCATATATTTATATAATATATGCATCCAAATTTTTATGATTTTGGATTTTGAGTTAATTTCAGATATCTATCAATAAATGCATGCCAATTATTTTATTTTTCAGGGATTGTTAGCAGATATGAAGGCGATGTGTTGATACATCAATGTCCTTTTTGCGGATACCACTCATACTATCATAGTCATGTGAAAAACCATGTTCGTACTTACACCGGAGAGCGACCTTTCAAGTGCCCGTTTCAGTGTGGCAAAGCTTTTCGTACAGAAGATAACCTCATGAGTCATCAGATGACTCACACAGGAGAGCGCCCTTTCAAGTGCCCGTTTCAGAGTGGCAAAGCTTTTCGTACAGAAGATAACCTCATGAGTCATCAGATGACTCACACAGGAGAGCGACCTTTCAAGTGCCCGTTTCAGTGTGGCAAAGCTTTTCGTACAGAAGATAACCTCATGAGTCATCAGATGACTCACACAGGAGAGCGCCCTTTCAAGTGCCCGTTTCAGAGTGGCAAAGCTTTTCGTACAGAAGATAACCTCATGAGTCATCAGATGACTCACACAGGAGAGCGCCCTTTCAAGTGCCCGTTTCAGAGTGGCAAAGCTTTTCGTACAGAAGATAACCTCATGAGTCATCAGATGACTCACACAGGAGAATGCCCTTTCAAGTGCCCGTTTCAGAGTGGCAAAGCTTTCGTAAAGAAGATAACCTCATGAGTCATCAGATGACTCACACAGGAGCGACCTTTCAAGTGCCCGTTTCAGTGTGGCAAAACTTTTCGTACAGAAGATAACCTCATGAGTCATCAGATGACTCACACAGGAGAGCGACCTTTCAAGTGCCCGTTTCAGTGTGGCAAAGCTTTTCGTACAGAAGATAACCTCATGAGTCATCAGATGACTCACACAGGAGAGCGCCCTTTCAAGTGCCCGTTTCAGAGTGGCAAAGCTTTTCGTACAGAAGATAACCTCATGAGTCATCAGATGACTCACACAGGAGAGCGACCTTTCAAGTGCCCGTTTCAGTGTGGCAAAGCTTTTCGTACAGAAGATAACCTCATGAGTCATCAGATGACTCACACAGGAGAGCGCCCTTTCAAGTGCCCGTTTCAGAGTGGCAAAGCTTTTCATTGCAGAAGATAACCTCATGAGTCATCAGATGACTCACACAGGAGAAGCGCCCTTTCAAGTGCCCGTTTCAGAGTGGCAAAGCTTTTCGTACAGAAGATAACCTCATGAGTCATCAGATGACTCACACAGGAGAGCGCCCTTTCAAGTGCCCGTTTCAGAGTGGCAAAGCTTTCGTAAAGAAGATAACCTCATGAGTCATCAGATGACTCACACAGGAGAGCGACCTTTCAAGTGCCCGTTTCAGTGTGGCAAAACTTTTCGTACAGAAGATAACCTCATGAGTTATCAGATGACTCACACAGGAGAGCGCCCTTTCAAGTGCCCGTTTCAGTGTGGCAAAGTTTTCGTACAGAAGATAACCTCATGAGTCATCAGATGACTCACACAGGAGAGCGCCCTTTCAAGTGCCCGTTTCAGAGTGGCAAAGCGTTTACTCAGAGCAATAACCTGTACCGTCATTTGGTGACCCATACATGAGAACCCTCTTTTCAATGCTTTCTCTGTGGATAAAGATTTTCTTGTCAAGACAGATTAAATGAGCACATGATCACTCATTTTTGAAAACTACTCTGAAAGTCTCCTATTTATAATTCAAATCGTCGATTGATGTTGATGGTGGACCAAAGGGCTCTTCGTCTTCAACTCGTTCTCTGCCTTCTTTGAACCACTTGTAAACATTTTTTCCGATATAGGAATACTCACCGAATGCCTTCTGAAACATTCTGTACGTTTCCGCAAACAAAACTGAATGCAAGTTCGTGAAGCAAGTGACTGTATGTGATTCATCAAACGATTATTAGTAAATGTCATATAGGGTCGAATTTATCAGTTAGCCAGTATCAATACTTATTTGTAACATTTTAAAAGAATTCATATCTCAAACAATTCATTAGAATATGTACATTTCATTTAGATTCTAATTTTTCTTGTAGCTAGTATCAGTACTTGCTATTTTGACTTTCACAAATCTTTAGAATCTAAGTATGCCCTGAGACTCTTTAACCAATTCGTAAAGGTGGGTACGTTCCTAGATTTGTTCACATACTTTTCGTGGCATGTACTAGTATCCGGTAAAATGTACTTTAAAGGAATTTTGATTATAAGTAGGTCATGTGGCTCATCAAACAGGTCATGCGGACGAATAGATCCCATATAGATTCAGTTTCTTAACATTATCTCCTGTTCAAAAAATGTATAGATACTAGTTTAATTTAACGTGTAGCCGGTCATGTCACATGTTACACAAGTAAGTGTTAACATATAAGTAGCGCATGTTAAACAAATAAGTAGATCTTCTTTTTTTGGCGTAACAGTCATATGGTGGACCAAGGCCGTCTTGCTACTGGCAGATTTCGAGACAAGAGATGCTTTCTTTTACGGAGTAGGGTTGTCAGCCTTGCACCCACCGTTTTACAGTCATGTTAGATCGGGACCAACGGTTTAAAGTAAATTCAAACATTCATAACACCGCCGAGACTTGAACCCAAAACCTGTATATATTATGCACTATACTATCATATATATTATCATACTATACAATCTATCACCATTATAAATTTATATATATATATATATATATTCTGCGTCAAATTATATTTTAAAAAACTGATGTTTGAGATGGGTTTTTTTTTTTTTTTTGACACCAAAGGTAGTTTGCAAAATTTCTACTTTCTTCATTTTTAAATTTAGCAATTACTGAACGTGCTTGCAAAAGTACGTTTAATATCCTTGGAAAATTACATTGAGACACTCAAACAATAGTATTGTTTTCACACACTTTTATAAACATTCTTATTGTTCTGAGAAACAAAAAGAGGGTAAAGATCACAGAAAATTGAAGTTAGATGAACAGGGGAAATCTGACTTCAACAGACTTTTAGTTTTTTTTAGCAATAATATAATTTATTATTCACCCCTTTTCAGAAAAAAATATAATTACCCAATTCCACACACCCTAGAAATGCACTTTCTTCTAGCAAATAAACAAAAATATAGTAAATAAAATACGCAATTTTAAGGTGACTTTTATTAGTTACAAAATTATTAAAAACATCACATTACGCGCAAAATAAAGATATGAATATTGAAAATAAATATTATGAATAAAACTAAAAATAATCTTAACAAAAAGGAATCTTGTACGCCATATCAATTATTTGCACCCTGGCATAATTTTTGCCAGCAGTATCTTTAAATCACTGCAATTCGCTATTTGCATTCACTTTCTTTTGTTAACAAATTTAGGATCACTTTAAAGCCACATATCCATGTTTCCATAATAATAAAGAAAAAAAATGCAATAGAACATTTTCATATTAAAGGTAATAAATCTAGGATAAACTGTAACCGTCTGCTTTTGCAAATGGAAATGTTTGGAGCTGTCTTTTAAACATTGATGAATATATATATATAGTTATTTTCCTTGTGATTTGATCATCCTCTTACTTTTATTTAACCCCTCCCCAAATATAACCAAAGCTATTATTATTACAATATCTACGCAAGCCATGTTATGCACAAACTGTTGAGTGCTTATAGGGTAAAGTGAAATGGTAATAAATCACAATGGCAATATATTATTGTTCAAAACATTTATTTTCCTACTCGACATAGCCTATGTGGTGTCGACGACGTTTATATAAAACGGAATTTGGCAGGATTGGTTTTTCAGTATAGTTAGGTGGTTCCAGTATGACAAAAAATTAGCGGCTGCTGATTTTTTGCAGTTGATCACAGGTTTCAAAAGCTTAGAAAAGAACGGGTCTCTAATGCATCTGCCGCAGGCAGCTATTGCAGATATCAACAGGTAGATTGTCCATAGACATAACCGTCCGAGCATTTTTGTCAGAGTGAACTATTTCATGACCGTAAGTAGTGAACTGGGAGAATATGTGACCAGGTTGATGTTTGTTTCATATCTTTTCAATTGTTGTACAATTTTAAATAAATTGAAGTATTTGTTTGATATTTTCATTGCTTTTTGTTTTACGATTGATAATGATTTTACAACTTTGATATTTAGTTAATAAATGTATTCAAATATTGCAAGAGCACAAAATTCTTTACAGTATTTCAAGTTATTAAATTACATCTAAGGTTAAACATATTAAATTACATAAATAAAATTATGAAACATTACATACTAGTAATGAAGAACACTTTTAAAAAATGTATTTTGCAAAGCACTTTCCTCTTAACAATATGCCTAGCATCATTTTTCACTTAGCAGATTTATAATAAGTAAACGGAAATCATCTGTATTACAATATAGCTACCAAGAAAATAATAGATAAGTAGCACTAAATTTATAATAGTATATGAATTCTTAATTAATAAAATGGGAGAAAACAAATGAAAAACACTAGGCACTAATAGAATGATGATTGGTTTATAACACAAAAACTTTACAGTTTTTACAATTAACAACATTCAATTTAAATTACTAAATCAATACCTTTATTAGAATTATTTAGATAATCAATTTAGAAATGAATTATTTAAATACTACTTACCAATACCTGGGGCTTGATGGCCAATTGGCTAGCGTTTGGCACCACAGGCTCCAGGTTCGCATCCTGCCAGGGGGCATGTATATTTTCTAGTGGTTCGGAATACACGTCACACACTGGTCCCGGTCTAATTTGCCTAAAGTATGTACAAAATGACCGTAGAGCGACAAGCCAAACCAAATCTTACCAATACCTGGAGTAAATACCTAAGCCTAACTCGATTTAGCGCAATTCTGATTAATCCAAATCCGCAAATTTGATTAATAATTAAAACATCACATTTAACAGTATATTATAAAATACTAAATGTGTAAAAATAAAATAACAAAAAGAGTTTATTAACGTAAAAAGAAGAAGTAAAAAAAAGTAACTCGGCTCATTACAGTACTGCGAAGGCGGCAAGATCTGCTACTTCCTAAAACCTTCCGGGAAAAATTCCCTTTTTCTAAATACCACGAGATTCCTCTGGTGGTTTTTTATCAGAAGGGTAATTCCTTTCTTTAACATCTCCACACATGGAGTGCTACCCAATCAAAAAGTTTTTGCGATGTCTTGGGAAAATTAAGATGTTAGTAATATTCAATGTAAGCTACATTTAACTGAATAAATAAATATAATAATAATTTTTTAAATATTTTCATATTTGTTCATTTTAGAAATTTTTAGTTCATTTGAATGATTTAAAAAAGCGTACTTTAGTTTTTCTATTATGTTGCTGCTAATAAATACTGACTTGATCTTAAGAAAGTGTTTGTAACAATAAAAGGTATTTTTACTTTCTTTTTATAAGTTTATTCATTATTATCTTTTTGAATTTGTATTACAAATTTAAAAATTACATTACATTTGTTTAATATCAAAAGTATAATATATATATATATAAATAAGAGTATTTTGATTAGAAGATGGTTTGCATTTAGTTTAGAATTAATTGTTTAAATATAGGTCTTCACTAGTTTCAAGTAGTAAAAATAATTTTTTATAATGTAATTAATTATAAAATTTATAATTTGATTCATTTGTCTGAATTCTATAAAATGACTATCAGATATTTTGAAATATATTTATGATTAACTGTTTGTAAAAGCTCATTTACTGTAAGTAAAAACAAATTTGTGAATTTAATTATATATATCAATATATGCTATGAAATTTTGAAATTTCTTTTTCAAGAAAATTTAGAACATTCAAGAGATTTTCCATTTTTAAAAAGATGTCAAAGACTTTTAAAAATGAATGTTAAATTGAACAGTATCGCCTGAATTTATGTATTATTAAGATGCAAGCTATTTTTATGGGACTGGAAAATTATTTTAAAGCTATAAAATAACATTAAAATCAATTGCATTATATTAAAAACAACCAATATGTTTATTGCTTTGAAAGTGAATGAGACTGATGTCAAAATAAGCAGCCAGATTTTTTATCATGACATTTAATACATAGTGGGGAGTACATTTTTCTGTGTTCTGCATGTGAAAATTTTCGCAACTATGTACTTTTTCTTGTCGTATTTAGAGAAAATCCCTTCATCTCTTACTTGTGGCAAACCTTTTTTTTCCAATTTAAAGAGACTTATCAACTTTCATGTAGGATAAAAGATGGAAAAAGTTTGATATATAAAAGAAAATTATTGGGAAAATCGCAGAATTTGGAATTTTAGCCTCAAAAATGTTTTTTGCCAAAGTGCACCAAATGATGCGGGCGATTTTAAGTGTAGATAATTACAACCCTATCACGATAGATTGATTTCATGAAGCAGGCTTACATTTTTAGGATTTTTGATGAGGAAAATGAATAAAAATTGTTGAAAATGTAAGGAAATTTTAAGAAAAATGCACTTACTCCTGGAATATGATTAAACTAAGTAGGTAGCAGGATTGCTTTCCACCCAGAATAAATTTTGCTTTTATAAATAACATCCATGCAAATTTCTCTACAAAAACTCTTCCAATCTATCATGATACTCAAAGCACATTCAATCTCATTAGCTAATATTCACAGACTGTGACTGTGAATCCAATTTTATGCTATTCTTATAATATAGTACAAACTTATTTTTGATTGAGATTGAAATTTGAATTTGAATTTTCATTTCCATTCCAACTTCATTATTAACCTTGTCCAATCATGCAATAGGAGATAACTTGGTTACCACATTCGCTGGTTTTTGCTTAATTGGTGGCTAAAATAGTCACCCCAACTGGACCTATTTTGTAATTTAGCCAATTATTGTAATGAAACATTTAATGATGCCAATTATGCTGATCCAAAATTGGAATTTTGAATGTGTTTTAATAATTTCTCTCTTCTTTTTTGGTTTCCATAAATAAGTTTTGTTTTTGAAATTCTTCAATTTGAAGCAGTTCTTTATAAAATATGGTGTTATGTTATTCTACTTTTATCAAATGATATGTCTAATATTTGTTTTTCAAAACTAAATCTAAAATTAAAAGACATCAAAGTCCTTTTTATGAATACTTTTCCATACTTTATAGGCCACCTGAAAAGCATATTTTAATTGGCATTGTAAAATGACCTTGTGAATATTTTTTTTGTGTTGGTTAAGCATAGCCATGTGAAATTTCAGGAGAAAATTATTTTAGCTTAGGAGATAGTAATTATGATAACTATTAATTCAGAATTATATATATATATAAATATTTTTTAATGAACTTTGTTTTTACTTAATTTTTATGAATATGTTTGTCTTTCCAAATTTAATGTTTTTTTCAAAAATAGTTTTGCATGATGTTACTTTACTTTCTATCAAATGATTTATCTAATATGCATTTTGGAAAATTAATTATAGGAATAAGTACAAAATAAATAAAAAAAAATAGTAATAGAAAATTTGTTGCCTAACTTTATTTTTAAATTCTATTAATATCATGGAATTTATAAATTTTTTTTAATATAATGTTTTATACTTTCTAGAAAAGAAAAAACATATTATTATGTAATATTTATATAAATTATTATATATTTTTTTTAATTTCAAAAGATATATATATTTCTAAATATATTTTCATTAGAACTCTAACCACTTTTAATGAAAATATCGTGACTTATTTTACAAATTATCATTATTGAGGCTGCATTTCTGAGGGGGAAAAGTATAATTTTTTATAATATTCATATTTGAAAAAAAAAAAAAAAAAGCAACTTATTTGTGATTTTTAATATTCATTTTAAATATTTAGCTTCATCTTTTAAACCCCAAAACAATGTGCAACATTTCATAATATTTTTAAAATTGCTTTCTGTGATAAAAATGATATGTTAAAAAGCATCAAAGCCACTCATCATTAATACTTTTCATCAAGCATTTTCTTTAAATCTGGCCATTTTCAAAAAAATAGATATCAGCTGGAAGTTTAAAAGCAATTTTCACCCAAGTACATTTATTAACATTTATGAGCAGTAGTTATAATACTTCTATTGAAAAAAACATGTTACTATACATAATATTTTGAGCATTTTATTATTATTTTTAAGATTTTTAAATTATTAAAATTATTAAATTCAGTTATTCCTTAAGATTTTGTTGTATGTAAAGTTCTTAACTTACATAAATAAATACATATTGTGTAACATTGTACTTTTTCTTTGCAGATGATTATAGCAGTTTTAAAGTGAAATGGGAAACATATCAGTGTACTTTTTGAGATTGACAATCATTCCATACTTAGTCTCATAAAAAAAAAAAACATGTTTCTCTTACACTGAAGAGTGACCTTTTGTATATTTTTTGCATGCAAAATATTAATATGATAATAGCCATGTAAAGCAACATAATAGTTCTTATACTTGACAGTGTTTGTATTGTTTTCGTTGTAAAAAGAATATTCTAATAAAGAATATTTAAATCATCTAAACTCATAGTTGAGAACACCCTTCAAATGTCTAATTTTATAGCAAACCTTTTTCTTAAAATTTAACCTTAAAGACACATTTATAAATTCATGTATGAAAATAATCACAAAGGTGAAAAATTATCCTAGTCTAGAAATTTAATATGATGCAAATAAGCACAGTTAGCTGTGCTTACTAAAAAGTTAAGTGATAGGACTCTTATTTAACTTTTATATTTATGTGTCACTTTTTCTTTTATGTGTTATGTTAACTTATGTCAACTGTGTGAAATTTCTTTCAATTTTTTCTGTTTCTGTTTTACAAATTTTTATATTTTTAAAATTGTTCTTCATAAAATGTGGTGAGGTTGAAATTCATAATTAATGTGGCAGGTGTCAAACATGAGAAGCATAATTCAGGTGTTTGTAAAATTATTATTTTCATAAAAATATTTTTTGTTCCTGAATCATAATGAAAGCAATGAAGATTTATAGATATTATAAAAATGACATGAAAATTTATGTGAATAAAATAGCTATTGAACCAGTATTAACAGTTTGATACATTTCATTTCTAAATAACATTTTTTTTTTTTTTTCATTACTTTTTTATTTTTGTGTTCATTATTTTTATAGTATCTGAAATTCCTTTCTGTATTTTTATAATTGTTTGTTTTATTGTTTTTTTTTTTTTTTTTTTTTTTTTTTTTTTTTGCAGTGTATTTAAAAAGTTCTGGGACTGATCGCACACTGAGGATATATTTACATTTTATATTAAGCTTCTACATAGTTTCCTAACAATATACAATGCTTGAAAAGAGTTTGCAAGTTAAATAACGCTATCTGGAACATGTACTATCTAACTCAATTGAATTCCAATGTCACAACCTCAACAATAATTTATAAACTTTAAAATATATTTGACCTTGTCTAATTTTAAAGGTAGCTAGATATTAATTTTAAATTGTTGTAAAGGAAAAAAAATATTAATGTGTGTGAAACTAATTTCTAATTATCTTTTCTGTGTGTTCATAATTTATGCCATTATGTAAAATATCTTGCTATATTTCTGTGTGAAGTGTATTGAATTTAATAAATTCTTTACATTTGAATGTGTGTATAAAATTCTAACATATCCATCACTGAATTTTTTTTTTGCAGAAATTGAAAGCAGTTTTGGATATTTGTGAATATCTCTCATACATTTGTAGTGACATGAAAATAGCTTGTTTAATTCACAAAAGAAGAGCCTCATTTTTAAGGGTGTGGAAAAAGATGCAATTGGGATTATGACCTGAAACTTGTGCGAGCTCATACAGGAGATTGATTGTTTCCCAAAATCTTTTGGCATAAATGAGTTTTCTGTATATGTATTTTCTATGGACATTTGAGGATTCAAGCTAAGCCATACACATATTTTTAATCTTATCATTATTTCCATTCAAATGTTGTGTGTCTGCTAAAGCCATCTCTCAATAATTCCAAATTCATTTTAGAAAGGGTCATGATTGTAAAAGAAAGTAAATATTACTAAATAAATGATGTATTTATAAATTAAAGTTTTAGAAGGGAAATTTTTAAAATTTAGATTTGTATAAAGCTTTTTTGTATGTGCTTTTCAAATTCTTTTATTTTTATAACTTTTTTTTTCATCTGTTTGCATTAAGAGGTTTGTTTGTGGTTAAAACAAGAAACAATTCAAATAATTTAGATACTTGTAAACTAAACCTGGCAAAAGCCAAAAAATATTATTTTAGTGTTGTACAAAATTATATCATTAATACATTGTTGCCAGGTCTTATGTCCTAGTCTAACGTTCAATTTTTCCCAAAATGATTTCACAAAAATAATATATAAAAATTCATGCAGCAAAAGATCACAAAATTTAATTGAATAATAAAAGATTATTAATGATATTTACTATCATATTAATTAAATTCAATTTTTAAATTGCTCGTCTGAATTTAACTTTACACTTTTTTTGTTCTGATGTATTTTACTTTTGAAATTCCTAGAATAAAATTTGTTTTCTGTATTTTTAAATTGTATTAATGAAATTAAACTTTTTCTCCTTGTTTTGTACTTTCTGATAAAAAAAAAAAGACAAATGTAAAGTATGTAATATAAAATTCTTTTTTATTTAGGTATGAAATATCTACCTATCTTTAAATATTTGTGAAATAGATCAAATAAATATATAATAAAACCATTGATATATTTAAATAGTTAACAATTTGTTTTTCCTTTTTGAAATAAATCCTGTTTGTGATCTAAATTTATTATCCAATGTATTTGTGAAAGTTCTCTGTTTAGAGTTAATTTTTTTTGTGTTAATTTACTTATCAGTTTATGAGCCTGCAATACAGAAAATATTATTTATTCAATTTTTTTCAGTCACTGAGCAGTATGTTTTTTTATTCCATAAAAAACTCACACACTATATATATAAATACACCAATGTGTGTTTTATACAATAACATACAAGTTTTATTACATTAATAGGATGTTAATTACAGATATTATAGCATCTTTATCATAGTGTTATGCATATGATGATATTAATTTCTGTGCAGTTTCGTTTTTTCTTCTTAGAAAATAATTTTTTTGAGACTTAAAAAATCATTTACTTATTCGATTGAAATGGAGATTGTTTTAATATAACTTCTAATAACTATACTTCTATATATAATTACTTTAGATCCAAATATTTATAGAAATCACTTTAAAGATGGTAAACTATATATGTTTACCACCTTTAAAAGTGATTTCTATAAATATTTGGATCTAAAGTCATTTAATATTAATTTTCTTCATTATGGAATTGACAAGGATAAAATGTACTGGAAAAGTAGATTTTAATGATTTTCAGTTACATAAATTAAAAAAATTTTATTCGATAAAAAATTAAAATTGAAATAAGCAATTTTACTTTTGTAATTTCTCAAGCATTTACTGAAATTAGTCTTATTTAATACGTTTAAGACAAAAAGATGTAGCATAATTGGCATCACAGTCAATTTTTTTATTTTTCAGAAAATGTGTTTAATGTTGTTAAGTTATATTCAAAGAGATAAAGATTTTAAGTAGATGTGGATAAAATAACTTGTGTAAAATATTGACAGTATTAGACCTGATGCAGTACAATTCAGGCATTTATTATTTTTTCCCCTTTTGTTACTTTCTTTGTATTATCCTTCATTGTTCGCAAATTCTTATGAACTATTTTTTTTAAATCTGATCAAAAATTTGAGTAACTAAAATATCGAATATGCTATTTTATTCAATTTTATAAAAAGTTGCTATTTTTTTTTTTTTTTGTATATAAAATCTTTAATTCCATTAACAAATCCACCCATATTTTTATTTTATTTTCAGATATTGGTTGCAGTTTTGAAGGCAATTTGAAGATACACCATTGTCCCTTTTGTGAATATCAGTCATCAATTATTACTAACGTGAGAAATCACGTCTTAACTCACACTGGAGAACGACCTTATAAGTGCCCATTTCAATGTGGCAAAGCATTTAGTCTCGAGGGAAATCTGAAGGTTCATATGAGGATTCACACGGGAGAACGACCTTACAAGTGTTTTATTTGTTCCAAAGCATATTTTCGTAATGACGCCTTAAAACAACACATAAAAAGTCACAAAAGAAATGGTTATGATGCTTAATTTTAGGAGAAATCTTCGAAGAAGATATATATTATGATGCCAACTGTATATTTGAAAATTGGATTTTTAGACTGTGGATTAACATTAATTTCAAATTAACATGGAAAAAATGTTAATTTGATTTCTTTTGGTTTTGTGAATAAGATGTACTTTTCAAATCTTTTAATTTTAAAATTAATTCTTTATGAATGATTGCATGTTACTTTTACTTTTTATAAAGCCATAGTAATGAAATTTAATTGTGATGTTAATTGAAATTCAATTCATGAAAATTGTTGCGAAATAAAATAGATTTTAAAGGCTCATTTCCACCGAGGCGTTGAAGCGTTGACCAATCACTAGCCTCACTGCTTTCGCCTGAAACCAGCTGAAATCCACCGCTTCAAGTTGCCCAACTTTCAACTCTCAAATGCTTGCCGCGTCATGTGACTTGGATTGAGCCAACAGTAGATCAACCATACTAGTAAAAGTAACTGGAACTTCACTAGGCGTAAAGCGATTTCTGACGCTTCGGTGTGAACGGGTCGACAAATTTTCTTTCCTGCCACGTAACTCATCGCCGCCTCACGCCTCGGTGGGGAACGAGCCTTAAGTGCATCATATTTTCTTTTATGAGGAAAACAAACTGCATAATATGGGAAAAGGAATTATATTACTTAGGTTATATTCATGAGAGATACTCTCAACTCTATTAGAAGTTTGCATGAAAATTTATAAATTTAACATTCTGTACAGTTTTGAAACATAAGTTTCATTCGTTTGTTTTTATTAAAGGGAGATTTCTGAAATATGTTTTCTGAGTTTTTATATTTTAATTGTTACAAAATGAGTTCTATAAATATATTTGTATTAAAAATAGTTCCATAATTTTTTTCATAAATATGAAGTAATGCTAATATTATATTTCAGAGAATCAAATCCTGTTGTTAAATTATTGAATGGTGGAATAACTTCATGAAAAGCAAAAAAAAAAAAAATGTTGCAAACTTATTAAAGAAAATTGTATTCCTGTCCGCTGCACAAAAATATTAATAATTGTATTGGGGAAAAATTTCAAATTAATCTTTAAAAAAAATGTGAAAAATCAAATTTTTAAAATACTTGTTGAAATTAATTCATAATGGGATAATTTTTAGACTGTGATGAGACATAATTGGTATCAAAATAAATAAAAAAATTAATCATTAAAAGTAATTTGAAAAAGATATTAAATTGATATAAATAAAAACCTTTATTCCAATATGTACAATCTGAGAGCTAATACTTTGCATTCCAGGAGATATAAAATTTTTCATCTTTTTTATTACTTTGTTTTAGTTTTGTGTTCATTTTTTATCTATCAAATATAATGTTTTATCTGTTTGAATTGTTTTTATAAATTATTATATAAAACAACTAAACAATCAAAACATTTAATTTGGAGATTTATTCAAATTAATAAATTCCTCATATTTTTTTATGCATCTCTCTAATATCCATAAATGAATCCATCTTGATCTTTGTTACTTTATTTACCATATGTGAGCAGTAATGGGTGGTACATGAAATGGCCCTCTGCAAATGCTGCTGAACCAAATTAGAACTTGATTTATTTTTACTTTCATAATTTTTGTATTGTCAAACTTCGTGTTATATATCTATGAACTATTGTATATCTAACACGATATCAAAAATTTAAGCCATCGAAGTATTGAATATGTGGATTTATTCAATTTAATGAAATTTTTAATTTAACTTTATGTGTGAATTCGGATTTTCGTTTGTTGCACATGTTGGTAGCATTTTAAGAAACAATTTGAAGATACCTTTTGCGATTATTGCTCAAACAAATTTAGTGATATGAAAATGAATATTTTGGCTTGTGCCATAAAATTCATTTGGCATCAATCAAGGAAATGAATGCACCAAGTAAAAATACACATGTAGTTGAAATGCTGTAAAAAGGTATTTAAAAACTTTTTGTTCTTAAATGTCAATAATTAAATTATTTTGCTTTTGTTACTTAGCTTCAACATTTCAAAGAACTTTCAGTATAAATTGCTGTACTTACTTTACATATTCTTGTACTTAATATTTTCTGTGATTACATACTTTATGTAGAATATGTTATTTTTGTAATTAAATTAAATATTATTCTATTTATTAAATTTAAATGTATACAATTCACTATGATAGGACTCTTTGTACAGTTTTCGATTTTTTTTTTCCTTTCAATTTCTATTATAGCATTTTATAAAACATAACACATAACATAACATAACACACAACACATTTTATATTGCAATGCTGAATGGGCAGATAATCCAAAAAATGCTTTACATGTTTTTTATGGAGGATAATGCAATTTCTCTTTCACATTGTAAGGAGCATTGTATCAATAATAAAATATCTTATCAATAATGTAATCAGTAATCTTATTTATGAATCTTATCAAAAATGGGAGTAACTAAAATATTGAAAAACTTTAAAAATTAATTTAGTATAAAAATATATTTATAAATATTTTATTGAATTTTATAAAAATTTATATTTTATTGTGTGTAAAATTTTAATTTTTCGAAATTGGAAAAAAAAATACTCATAGTGTGTGTTTTATTGAATAACATGCAGGTTTATTACTTTAATAAGATTTTAATAATATTATAGCATCTTTTATCAGAGTGTTATGCTTATGATTATATTAATTTCTGTGCAGTTTTGTGACTTAAAGAAATTCATTTACCTATTCTATTGAAATGGAAATTTTGTTTTAATATAGCTTCTTGATTTCTATACTTTAATGGTCTGGATCTAAAATAATTCAATATTTGTTGTTCTTCCTTCATATTTTATTATTATTGAGGCTAAAATATAATATTTCATTAATCCAACTTCATTATGGAATTAAATATATTGAATTGTAATATAACTTACTTAAAATACACGGATAAAATGTACTGGAAAAGTAGATTTAATGATTTCAGCTACATAAATTTAAAGCAATTTTATGCAATTTTACTTTTGTAATTTCTCAAGAGTTGACTGAAATTAGTCTTATTTAATACATTTCAGACAAAAGATGTAGCATAAATGGCCTTCATAGTAAAATTTTATTCTCAAAAAATGTATTTATTGTTGCCAAGTTATAAACAAAAGGTAAAAATTTTAAATAGATGTGGATAAAATAACTTTGCTCCAGTATTGACAGTATGAGCTGATACAATTCAATTCAGACATTTATTTATTTTTTCTCTTTTTGTTATTTTTTTTTATTATTATACTTCTTTGTTCTCTAATTATTATGAACTATTGTTTTTAAATCTGATCAAAAATGCGAGGAATTAAAATATCAAATATGCTATTTTATTGAATTTTACAAAAGTTGATATTTCCTTGTGTGTAAAACTTCAATTTCCATAAACAAATCCGCTCACATTTTTGTTATTTTATTTTCAGATGTTGTCAGCGGTTTTAAAGGCACTTTTAAGATACACAAGTGTCCCTTTTGCGATTACCACTCATCATCTCACTAGTGTGAAAAGGCACGTCTTAACTCACACTGGAGAGCGGCCTTTAAGTGTCCTTTGAGTGTGGCAAAGCATTCAGTTTGGAAGGAAACCTGAAGGTTCATTTGAGAACTCATACGGGAGAGCGGCCTTTCAGTGTTCTACCTGTCAGAAAAGGTTTTCCGAAAAACGCAATTTGATGGATCACATAAAGACACATACTGGAGAACGTCCTTTCAAATGTCATATTTGTCTCAAAACATTTGTACGGAATTCTAACTTAAAATTACACAGAAAAAGTCATCGTTAAGTTTTTTAGTTTCTTAGAATATGCTTTTTATTCATGAAATTTTCAATGAGCACTTTTCCAATTAATATTTTTTGCAATACACCTTTTTTAGGTTTTTAATTTTAAAAAATTTTTAGTAATATATTTCTGAAATTTAATTTTTTTGTATAGTTTTCTATATTTTGTAGTTTTATTAATTAATTATTCATAACAAAATTCTGTTTTTAGATTCTATTAATTTTATGAGTAAAATGTTTTTGCAAAGAGAAGTATGCTTTTTAATAAAAAATACTTTTAAATGTTCGTAATGTGGTTCATTTGATGTTCAGCAAGGTAATAATTCTTTTGCAGTTAGTTAAAAAATTTTATTTCCTGTTTGATGAACTCATGTTTTTTGAAAATGAAAACTGCTTTTTAAAGTACAAAGGTTAATTATTTTCAGAAATAATAGAAAAATTGAGAAACTGTTAAGAATAAAGTCTCATGTTTTAATATTGTTAATAATGATTTAGGTGCTTTCAAGCTTTGATTTTGTACTCTTGGCTTTTCTTTGTTATCTGAGCACATCTTATTGTATGATTCAGCTGAAGTATATTTTTTATGCATTCGTTTTAGGTAAAAAATATTTTCGGTGGTTATTGTTATATTTACAAAATAAAAGTTGAAATTATTTACTCATTCTTGAAAAATGTAATAGGATTAATTGCTTGAATCTTTACATTTTATTTAATTTTTAATTAATGACACTGTATTTTTATGGATTGCAGCTCATTATGGTAAATGGTAGAATACATAAATCATAAAAAAATATATATATTTGCAAACTTTTGAAAGTCATTTGCTTAGAATTGACTATTAAGAATTTTATGAGGAAGAATTCAAAATAAAAATGAAATATGTTTGCAATCCAATGTTTACTTTCTGTATTATAACTTAAAAAGTAAATTGCATATTTACTATTCAAGTATATGAAAATTGCTTATTGCTTTTCAGATTGACATCTTTGTAAATAAAGAAGTTAACTCTATATACACGGAGTTATAATTTATTATCTTTGTAGCATGAAATTTATAACAATAATTTGCGGAATCAAAACTTTTCATGTGTAAGAAATTAACTTATTTCATTGTTTGGGAAAAAAGCAACCTACCTATTGATGTAATAATGATTACATCAATAGGTAGGTTTAACTTCCCATTGCAATTGTCATTATTTTCTTTCTGCATATAATGAAAGAAGTTCTGAATGATGAAGCATGGGTTTTCCATTTTGTGAATAACCACTGATCTTAATTTTAGCTATGTGAGAATGACCTCGAATTTCGTGGAACTTTCGTATAAGTTTTCTGTGTTTTAAGTTTCTTTTAATGTGGCAAAGTCTTGAGTCAGATGGGCAACCAGATGATATACTTGAGGCGCCACTATTTAGGTGGCCAACCCAAATGATCTTGTGGGCCTCTTTGGAAATGCATCCCTAACTCTGCGAGTCGCATATAAAATTATATATCCCCATATTAGATTTAGATCCACTATAGACATTTTTGGAGTGAAAAACTGAAACATAATGAGTGTGTACTATTATCCTTACATATAAACATAGATGATATATAATGATACTAAACAGACATTGTAAGGAAATGTATAACACTAAAAATTAAATATATAAATATAAACGAAATAAAAAAAAAAAAAAAAAAGATGAAATAATTAAAAATATTTTATTTTACTAGACAGATATGTGTTTCTCCACTCTTTCACTTAGCTTTTGCAATTCGATCTCAATTTGGGTGTTGCAGGTTAGGCTATGTTTGAGTGTGTTTGGTCCATTTCATTTTCGAAAAAAAAAAACGATTTGCAGGTGTAAGTTGAACCAAAAGTGCTAACAACTTCAACTAAGAGTCTGGTTTGCTCTGCTATCAACAATCAATTGTGTGTATCTAGGGATGGTCACTTAAAGTGAAACATAGAACCCGTTATATTAGATGTGCATGCGTTATTAGTTTGCAGAATATAATTTAGTTATTCTGCAAACTCTTGAATAAACAGGCAATATCTGACCTATATTCGCAAGAATATCGTTTTGAAATCGAAGTTAATTTTTCTCATAATTTTGACAGGTAATTTTTGAATTAACACTCGAAAAGATGCACACATGAATATATATATATCTAATGCAGCTGGCAAACACAGGAAGCTTGGTCTTGGATGCCGTAAGACCAGCGCTGCACAGACGTTACTCACTTTGCATTACCCAGAGGGTGCGTGTAACTTGAAGATAAGCCACGGACGCGGAGTAACAATGCCCCCGCAACGCTCTACGATCCTATTAGGACCGGGACCTACGGTTTGGTGGATTCCGAACCACTACAAACACACATGAGCAAAAGCTGGGATTTGAACCCGATACCTGTGGTACCGAACGCCAAAGCGCTAGCCATCAGGCCCCAATTTTTGAGTATAGATTTTTATTAAAATTTTTTTTTTTTTTTTTAATTTTTCAGTATAGATTTTTATTAATTTTAAGTACACTAAATCAAAATTTTTTTTTATCTATAATTATTTAATTAAAAATATTAAATTGCAATAAAGGAAAAAATATTCATGTTCAGCAAATTATCGTTTTGGCAGTTAAAAAATTCATTACAAATATTATAATGAAATGCATTAAAATAGAGATATTTCAATTATTTGCGATTTGTTGCATTTTAATCTTCACATAATAAACGCTGAATAATTTTTTGATATGAAAATAACTGAACATCATTATATGTATGCTATTTATATTATAATTTATCAATTAATAATTTTAGGTTTCTGTTTGAATCCCACCTGTTGGCTGATTCACTTACTAAAAACATACTTCAATGCCATCAAAAGAATATATTTTTCATATTATTATGATTTTCAGAATTTGAGGAATTGGCAGTTTTTGGCAATACAAACATCCATGGCACCGCCGGGACTCGAACCCGAAACCTGTGATACCGAGCGCCAGAGCGCTAGCCATTCAGGCCCACACATGAATAATGTATTTTTTTTAATACAATGTTTTTCACCACTTTGGTCATTATAAAATAAATATATTTTGTAAAAGTATGATACATCTCACGGACCGGAAAATATTCAAGGCAGCCGCGGGATGGCTCCCTGGGTTAAGTGTTCTGTGTTTTAAGTTTCTTTTAATGTGACAAACCTTTGAGTCGGACGGGCAACCAGATAACACATTTGAGGCGTCACAATTTAAGGTGCCTTTTCCACTGTGGACACAATCTTTGATAGGGAAACGCTGCATGAGAGAAATCTTCGCCTTCTCATATTTTATGCATAGCAAAGCTTTTATGTCAATATGACTGCTTGAAGGCTGGTGGCCATCGCTCTGGCCTTTGCTACCACAGGCTTCAGGTTCAAATCCTGGCGATGGCACGGATGTTTGTGAGTGGTTCGGAACTGTTGAGCCTTCATGTGCACAAGTTGACCGTAGATCGACAAACCAAAATCTTGAGGGCCGTTTTAAAACAATAAGAATTTCCTAAGCGGATGTGTCAATTGAACAGATGGCCCATTTTTCTCCCGCAGAATAACTTTTTTTTAGACTGTACTTTACCGGGAAAAACACAGATTATCGAACAGGCATGAATCTTAGTTGTGTGTCGCTTATTCAACTAAGTCATTTTAGTTATTAGTTTAATTGAATATCACTAAATATTTTACTGTAACGAATCTAATTACAAATAGGTTGCAAAAATAGGGCAGTCATAAAATGACACTTGAATACAGATAATGGCATTTTCAAATTGTGATCTGAGGCGCCTATCGAATACGTAAATTGGAATTGTATGCGCACATTCTTGTTTTGCCAGTGGTGATATGCACGTTTGGTTGAAGAAATGTGGAGTTCTTTTATGTAGTTATAAAATAATGGTAGTTATTTTTAATTACAAATAAACTATAAAATAATTGTTAAATGATTTTTAACAATAAATTTAATTTTCCTGTTAGCAGGTGGAAAAAAAATTATAGACGTAGCCGCGTGTTTGGGAGAAATGAGAAGCCCCACAAAATTAATTCAGAATAAAAAAAAAGGTTCTTGAAAGTCCCACCATTGTTGGGAAGGTATTAAATGAATGCCGACCTTTTCTTCTGTAAACTAACTTTCTATTATTAAAAAGTTATATTATTATTATCATTTATTTTTATAAAAGTTATATTATTCACTAACGGCGGGAATTAAAATAACGGTTGCCACAAAACCACTATGTCAACAACATTAAAAAGAAACATCACAAAACCGCAGAACATTTTAATGCTTTCGATCGACGTTTCCGCTTGAACTAAAGTTCTAAAAATAAAAAGTAAAAATTTTTTTTTTACGCGAATTCAAATAACTGTTGTTGTTATATAACCTTAATTATTTTTACAGCATTAAAAGAACATAATTATTTGATAATCAAATATAAGTTATTAATAAATAAAAAAAAATCGTTTTTCTTGTTTGTTTTGTATTTTCATGAGAGGTAACATCATAAAAATTGTTTATTTTCTGTACTGTACGTTATAAGAACATCTCAGAATAATCAATCATTTATCGAAATAAATATTTAAAAAAATATATATTTATGTTCTTTATTTACTATAACTAAAAAATTCTGCAAATAACTATCAAAGTAGAAATAAAGTCATTATTTTGTTCGGAAAAAAAGTTAACTTATTCCTCAATCGGTTTCGATGGAAAATGGGCCAATATAGAGTTTAACATAGATTCAAAACAGTGTCTATTTTTGGCGCATTGGCAGCTTCTTTATTGGCGCATTAGCGCAACTTCTTGCTGTAATACGTAAGTACCGAAATTTTTATTTATATGTCGGAACCCTATTTCAAAATTTTACTTTTTGTCATTAAGTAATTTGCGCAAAAGAAACTTAATTATACCATTTAACTTTAAAAGAAACGTAATCTTTTTTAATTATATTTTAATATTTAAAACAACAAAAAATTACTACAAAGGGTTTTTTTTTTTTTTTTTTTTTTAAATTTACAACTTTTCAGCAATTATCATAACTAAATTCCAATTGCATAATTGTCGACTATTACATTTATCTTAAACCCATTTTAAAATAATTCAAATTTGAAGTTAAAAATATATTTTACTGCTCATCGTAACGAAATTAAATTGAATTTTTTTATTCGTTGGCCCAAACTCAGAAAAGTAATTTTCAGACATTTGCTAGTAAATTAGATTTAGTGTTTTAATTCACAAAGCATAATATTTGATTTGCGTTTCCAACTATTAATATTAAATGTATAAAATACGAACCCGTGACGGGTGGACATTTTGAAAAATTCAATGAAGACATTTCGTGATGTTCTCCTTTCTAATGCAGCTGGCAAATAGACCGTGATCTTCGCCATAAGGGCTGCAGCGATGTTACTCACTTTGCATTACCCAGGGGGCGCGTGTAACTTGATGGTAAGCTACGGACGCGGGTAACAATGCCCCCGCAACGCTCTACGATCCTAATAGGACCGGGACCTACGGTTTAAAGTGGATTCCGAACCACTACAACACCCATGGGCAAAACCGGGATTTGAACCCGATACCTGTGGTACGAACGCCATTCGGCCATCATGTGGTTATATGCTTTTCTTCATCAGTAAGATAGCAGGGTTTTTTTTCAAGATGGCAGCAAAATGCTTCTTGTGTCGACGCGAGTAAGATAACAATGACTTCGCTCCACTGTTTAAGTACAGCTTTTACGTAACTTAACGGTAGGTGTTTAGTTGGAGTACCAGGGAATTTCCGTACCTCCATATCGATAATTATTATTAAAAACATAATTTTAAATCCAAAAAGATGAGCTAAGGAAAGAATATTAAACAAGCCCATGCTCGAGAGAATTTTTACAGGAGTAAAAAAAGTTAGTAAATACAAAATTTAAAATAATAGTTCACAAAAAGTATTTAAAAATAAAAACTGTGGCAATTAAAAGGAGTTAAAAAATAATCGTTACGAAACCTTCTGGCTGGCTGAAGAGAAAAGGAAGGGGAGGGCAGAGTTATAAAAAACCAAAACTATATCGTTTCGAGTTCTGCGTTGGAGCGACCTTGAAAGAAAAGAGCGATTTCGAAGCTATGAAAGAAATAAAATATTTAAGAACTAAAGCCAGCAAATTGTCTTCCAGTGGATACTATCACACGTGGGAATTAAAGGTAACGAAGCAGCAAATGCAAAGAAACAAGTTCCACCAGAATCTTTAAAGAAATATATTCATAGAGAAATTTTAAAAAATTGAAAGATAATCTCATAACTAATTCTGAAGACAAAAAGTGGCACAATATTCAAGCCAACTGGAAAATCTTTAACACTAGACCACGTAAAAGAGGCTATTGCTAACTTTCGATTAAGAACCGGACAAGATTGTTTTCGGAATACATAAACAGGATAAGTGTCCTCGCCTCGAACATTTTCCCAATATGTAGAGCAGGAACAATGAATTCAGAACATCTTTTGAAATGTCCAGGACTGAACAGGGAAGCTGAGCTCCAAGGAGTTCGATTTTAGTAAATCATAACTATAGAGAGAACTATAACTCAGAGCTTTTCGTATTCGAAATTCAATTAAAAAATTTAAGATAAATTAAAATTACTATTTTTATTAAAACACCTAACATACTTTATCGGAGAACGGCATGCCATTGTTTAGAAAATGTGATAAAGTTTTAGCTCAACATTCACGGAGTATATTTTAAAACTAAATAAAACTTCCGGGAGGTAGGGGTTTTCATATTAGATAAGTTAATTTGTAATAGGGATATTTAATAACGTTTAGATATCCATAGATCTGTCAGCACAATTAAAAGTTTGAAGCTAATGATCCCAGGTTTGCACTTATCAACAACTCGTCTAAGGAAGGATTGTGCAAAGTTACTAACAGATTTGTTGTATAGATCACTGAAAATTTGCCAATTTGTCATTGCCCAATTATAATTAATAATAAGAAATATGATGAGAAAGTTAATTATTATTCTTAGGATTAATTGGTTTTAGAAGTACAATTAAAGGCATCAAAGCTTGAATTAGTGAAATATTTTACTTCAAAATCGAGAACATTTTTGCAATTTTTAGCAGTAGGATAATAGAAGGTAGAGAACCTACACCAACAGGTACGAATATTTCTGATAAGGGGAAATGAAGATTAATAAAACCTGAAATTAACAAAAGGCTATGGTCTGAAGAAAAAAAAAAGTGAGGAAATAAAGTGATTAAAAGTTGTTGTCAGTAGCTATGGTGGTTACAGAATTTGAACCATTATGAGTTGGATTAGACTGCACTGAAATGTTGCAAGTCCACATTATGAGCACCACATTAAACTGTAGGTCCCGGTCTGTTTAGCCTAAAGTGAGCACAAGATAACCGCAGAGCGACAAACCAAACCACATTATGAGCAAGATCGAAGAAAGCTTTACCAATATTGCTAGCTCTCCTACATCCACATTATGGATAATCTGCATTGTAATCACTGGCTAGGGATAGAGCTATTGCTGATGGAAAGCAAAATGTAGAGATCATACTCAAAATAGGGGACATGCGAATGTGGAATATTTCGATTAATAAAATTGCCAATGCCACCAAAGGTAAGATTACCTTTTTCTTTTTTTGTTTTCTCTTCTTTCCGGTTGTTTCATTTTACTAGTCAACCTGAGCCATTCGGCAATATTTGTGTCGGATGTGGATAATTCTCAATTCACTATGAATGACGTCCAAAGCTGTAATAGCATGATTTCCAGTAAAAAACAATTACTTTAAAAGCTCAAAATCCATTAATGAACTGGTGTTGCGGTTGGGACAGAAAAGTTTTGAGGAAATTCATATTATATGCCAACACAGTGATGCAAAACATAAAATTCCGCGTTCAAATCCATTTCTTATCCAGGCAGATATAAAAAAACACGTAAACAGGCATGATAATATCACCAACATGAAATTTTCGAGGCAGGATAAACTTATCTTTTCTACTGCCGATCCGGTGTGCGCTGCACAGATTTTAAATCTTGAAAAATTCAGGAAACGCCCGTTTCTACGGGTGTAACCTTCAAAAATATCACGGAACGGTTTTCTCATCTTTGATATACCAACTAATCTACAATTATCCGAATTAGCAGATGTAATTATGAATAAAAATGATATGAAAGTGGTTGAGTTGCGACGTTTCGTTAAACTAAACTCTACCCAAGAATTTTCCCCGGTACTCGTTACGATCCTGGGAACTTTCTTGCCGGATGCTATAAAGATCTGGTTCACCAACCAAAAAATTCGCCAATTTGTTGATAGAGTCCAACAGTGTTTGCATTGTTATGCATTTACACATGCAACACGTGTTTGTGACAAGAAAATTTGCCCTCTGTGTGGTGTAAACCATGGAGGACAGTGTCATGGTCCGGAAAAATGCATTCTTTGCAATGGACCTCATTCCGCAACTTCCAAAATCTGCCCACGTCATACACTTGAACAAAAAATTCTCGAATTCAAGTGTAGAAACCATCTTAACTATTGGAGAGGCCAGACGCTTATATACTCAATCATCGAAAACTCATTACTCTGATGCTGCTAAAATCAACACGACGGCTCTAAACATCGAAGAAATAGTAAACCAAAGAGTAGAGAGTATTGTTCAAAACATTACAATTAAAATGGAAGAACAGACCACTCTTTTAATTGAAATATTCCAAAAACAATTGAAAGTCTTGTGCAATATCTGGTCTCAGTATTCCACCAAACTGACCTCAAAAAATCCCCCTAACAGAAAACGCCAAATGATCAACCTTGTTCCACCCACTAATAATCTCATGCAATGGGATGCAGGTGGAAGCAATGCTTCAAATTAAGACTATTTTTACGGTGTTTGTTCCGGGAGTTCCCGGTCGTTTTAGTGTATTTATTAATATTCCTCTTGTTTTTGCCCCAAGTTAAGGGTTTTTCTTCTAGTTTCTTAGGGAATAATACCTTCCTGTTTTATTTTCGTAATTTTCGGTGATGTCATTCCTTCAGTGGAATTGCCGCAGTCTTAAAAAATAAGAAAATCTGGCTCCACCAACCCCCTTTCACAACGTCAGAATTTTGGGTTTTTCAGGAAACATTCCTGAAAGCAGATGATCGTCTTTCATTTCCTCATAAAATCTTTTTTCGTACCCACCGTAACAACAGAACAGGAGGTGGTCTACTAATAGGTATTCCACAAACATGTCCGGTGGTGTCATTTTTGAAAATTCTCAAGACCCAAACCTTGAGATACTTGCAATAGAAATTCGGTCACACACCTTTACATTTACCATTGTTAATATTTATGCACCGCATGGGTTTGATATCAATCAGGTTCAAAAAATTTTCAGTAATCTAAAAACGCCAACTTTTATTTTTGGGGATTTCAACCTACACCACCCCTTTTGGGGCGGAAAAACATCTACGCCCAAAAGCGAAGAATTTTTGGATTGGTTGAATGAGTCGCATTTTTCTATCCTGAATACTTCAACGCCCACTCACATCACCCATAATTTCACTTCTTCCGTTATAGATCTCACTCTTTGTTCGGCAGCTCTCTTAAACGAAGTGTATTGCTATGTTTCTGACTGTACCTTTGAAAGGGATCATCTACCAATAGTTGTTCCATGGTCCAAACTAACAAATGCATCAAAATATCTTAAAACCATATATTGGAATCCAATCCTCAGAGATTCGAACACATTTCTTCAATCGATTGCTGACCCTACCGTTGAAATAGTCACTGAAAAATTTCGCACACTATAAATATTAATACCAAAAACCAAATTTTGTCTAATAATGAATACCCTCCATGGTGAAATACTGCATGTAATAACTTCTGTCATCTGAAAAAATAATGTGGAAAAAGGCCAGGAATAGTGTTTCGGTCCCTGATTGATTCGCTACAAAAAATACCGAAGTAAATTGAAATATCATATTAAAACGGCAAAATAAAAAATACTGGGAAAATATAAGCAATATTCCGAGAAACCCTAAATTATTTTTCCGTATCCTGAATAAATTAACTAATCACAATGATCTTGATATAAAAAATAGCAACATACTTTTTCACAATAATAGATATATTAGTAATCCAAAACAGCAAAGCAATCTATTTGCAAATTATTTTTCAGCACAAAACTTCCGTTCTGAACCTATTCCATTGGATTACAGCATAGACAATAAGTTTTTAAATAAAAATATTGAACTTTGGGAACTGCGAAAATCTATCCAGAAAATGAGAAATACTACACCCGGTGCTGATAACATTCCAGCTGCATGGTTCAAAAAACTGGATGAATCGTCCCTTTTAGTTATCTTGCACCTTTTCAATCAGCAATTGAGTTTTTCTCCAATTCCGAAGAGCTTTAAACACGCTATCATTATTCCAATCCCTAAGCCCAACAAAAAAACGTCGTTGTATAGGCCGATTTCTTTGACCTCTGTTTTTTGTAAAGTATTTGAACTCATTATTACCAATCGCATCGTTCGTTTTCTGAACTTCACCAAACGACTTCATACCAATCAGCATGGATTTATACCTTTTAGAAATAATCATACCGCTATTTATGCCATCTATAAAACAATTTTAACTGCACACAATGAAAAAAAATATTTTGTCGGTATCAGTCTCGACATGAAAAGTGCTTATCATTCCGTGCCCATCGACGAATTAGTTTATAAATGTCTCCAAATTGGAATCTCGGGAAACATCGCTAAATGGATTCATGGTTTTCTTTAGGACAGGACTTTTCAGGTTCGATGGAGGAACACTGTTTCTGACCCAAAACCTTCTTATAAAGGCCTTCCACAAGGTAGTGTACTTTCACCAATTTTTTTTTGTAGTTTTTAATGACATTTTTGAGACTTTGGAGGTAAATGTTGATTGCTCTATTTTCGCTGACGATATTTTTCTTTTCTGCTGACATCAATCGTTATCCTATATTCAAACCCAGCTTCAAAATACTCTGGAGAATTTATACAAATGGTGTTCTTATTGGAAACTTACAATTAGTGCTGAAAAAGTGCAATAGTTGATTTATAAAAAAAAGATCAATTTCATTGCCGCGGCTAACATATGGCGGAATTCCCCTCATTTGGAGTGATACTCTTAAGTATCTCGAATTCCTTTCGCAAAAATAAACCAAAAATGAAATTATTTTAAGAAATTTACGTATAAAAGCACTTAAAAAATTAACGGTCTCAAATTTTGGCATCAAAGAAAAATAGTATAAGGACAAAGCATCTTATCACTATAGCAAACAGTAGTATCCTCAGCACATTTTATTACAGTACATTAATAATTAAAAATTCCCCGGTCACCAAATTAAACGCCTGTAACACAATTCAAACGAAAGTTCTAAGAATTGTTCTGGGATTACCAATTTGGACTCCGAATATTATTTTTTTGTTAAAAATGTCTGGACAAGAAATTCTTTCAGATAAAATTAAACGTTTGGCGTTGCAGTTTTTAATCAAACAATGTGCTAACCACTCTTCCTCCCCTTTGATGGTAAATAATGAATTGCAGTTACTTGGCAAAGATGAAAACACTCTACAAAATTATAATTGTTCACCAGAACACCTCTTAACCTTGCCAATTGTGCCACGGCATGATCCTTCCTTATGAGAAATTTTCCTTCAGAAGTTCCGTTTCCAAAATAAAGAAAACCCAGTTTCACTTATAGTCAATGATTTTTCAGATTGTATACAAAGATTTTTCAGATTGTATACAAAGATTTTTCTCTGATCACTATCTCATAGACACGGATGCCTCAAAAGTCACGTCTCAACTTCAATCGGCGGTATTTCTTGCAATCATAGTTTTCATATCGCATTAACCCAATAAACTCTGTTTTTCACAGCAGAGGTTTTGGCAATTTGTGTCGCCATAGATGAACTAGCTATTGTTGACAAGGACATTTTAATAATTTCTGACAGTTTTTCGGCTCTTAATTCACTTAAAAATATTAACATTCATTCTTCCTATGCTATTCAAAGACTTGCTTCGAAACTTTTTGTTAGACAAACTTTTAATCAAAATATCACATTTTTATGGGTTCCTGGTCATTAGGGAAGTTTATGGAATGAAAAAGCGGATTCTCTCGCAAAGAATACCACGGAACTCTCGCAATTTATTGAATGGATATCCCCGGAAGATGTCATTGCAAACCTGAAAAACAATCCTACCTAATCTCGGAAACAAATTACTTTAGCAGTAAATATTATGATTTGATAGGAAACTTTCCAGATATTGGAACTATCACAAAATGGACACAGAATAGGATATACTCATAGCTCGTATCATCAGCAGAATGATCGTTACTCCCACCCTGTTAAATAGATTCAATTTAGATTCCAATCCTTTCTGTAACATATATGTAATGAAACCAATGACCTTTTACACATTCTTTTAAGATGCAGAAAATATTCCACCTCCAGATTACATCTATGGCAAAACTTGAATTTCGACGAAAATAATATCACATTCAAAGCTTTTTATCTAAAATTCTTGATTGCAAAAAAAAATCTGACTTTATTTCTCCAATCTCTTAAACGTTTTGATATTTATTAGCTGCAATTCTCTCGGCACTCAGGGGATACTATTAATCCCTGTTTTTGCTCGCGCCAATTTCCTTATGAGCGGAAAATAAATCTCGCATCCTTTTTAGTGACGTATAAATAGGGAAAATGAACTGTTCCCGTATAGTGATTAGGGGATTACAGTCCTTGTTGCTTCGCATCCCCATATACTCCTTTGATTCAAGATAGATAGTTATTTTCACGATTTCTCACCAAGATCTATCCGGGCCTGAATGGCTAGCGCTCGGTACCACAGGTTTCGGGTCCTGGTGGTGCCATGGATGTTTGTAGTGGTTAGAATCCACTTTAAACCGTAGGTCCCGGTCTAACACGATCGTAGAGCGTTGTGGAGAGTGACATATTAAAAATAAGGAAAAACTATATATAGTGATTAGGTAGTGAGTTCAGTTTTAGTAGTGTTTATATATAGTGATTAGGGGATTATAGTCCTTGTTGCTTCACATCCCCATATACCACTTCATTCATCATCATCATCAAGATCTATCCTTCTAAAGTTAAACTCAATAGATTTGGATTAACATCTTCCGTATCCACTATGCTTAAATTGCACTAAACGGAAACTGAGAAAATATGTTTCTCAGTTTCCGGTTTATTGCAATTTATTTCAATGCATTAAATATGACACAAATTAAAAAACTGAAGCCGTCTTTTGGATACAGAGTGATACACTGACTCCAAGTCCCGCGCCAAAAAGGGGGAACTATCTGTTTATCGCCTTTCTTAGAGGTCGCCAATTGACTAAATTTGGCGAAAAAAAATCCCGGGGCACCTCAAAGGAAATATCACCTTAACACGATCGTAGAGCGCTGTGGAGAGTAACATAATAAAAATAAGGAAAAACTAACTCTTCATATATATAGTGATTAGGGGATTATAGTCCTTGTTGCTTCACATCCCCATATACCCCTTCGATTCAAACATCAAATTCAAGTAGGTATAATAATAATTTTTTAAATATTTTCATTTTCGTTCATCTGATAAACTTAAAATTCATTTGAATAAATTTAAAAACAGTTCATTTTTTGGTTTGCTAATTACAATGACAATGACAATGAATACTGACTAGATCATAATGCATTTCCGCCCCCTTCCTTTTTATGTGTTTGTCCATTGCCATTTTTTAATTTGTACTACAAATTTAAAAATTACTGTATTTTTATTTAATATTTGAAAAATATGAAATGTTTTATAAAATATATGTTAGAATAAATAGACATATTTTCTGTAAATAAAGTTTATAGCTTAAATTAATAAAGCTAATTATTTAAAGCTTTTAAAAATAATGATTTTGCAGATATGATGTATCTAAAACTAGACATAAGTTGGCCGTGTTTAAATATAATGAAAAATATATTTATACTTCTAAAAGTGTAAAAGATTATGAATTGCAAATTTTGAAAGGAAGAATCTAAAAATATCCATGTAAATTTCGAAAATATATATTCATGATTATTTAAATGGTTAGAGTTGAGAAAAAAAAAAAGATTACAAATATTATAAATGGGTGTTCCAAATTATAAATAAAATAGTACCAAATTGCTGAGTGAAGTAAGAGTATTTTGACTAGATGTTTTACATTTATTTAGAAATTATCTTGCATTTTTATTTTTGAGTATTTTTTTTTTGTTCTAATGCAGCTGGCAAAACACTTAGACAGCTTGGTCTTGGATGCCTTAAGGCAAGCGCGCTGCACTTTGCAACCCAGGGGGCGCGTGTAATTTGAAGATAAGCCACGGACGCGGAGTAACAATGCCCCCGCAACGCTCTACGATCCTATTAGGACCGGGACCTACTGTTTGAAGTGGATTCCGAACCACTACAAACACACATGGGCAAAAGCTGGGATTTGAACCCGATACCTGTGGTACCGAACGCCAAAGCGCCATCAGGCCCCAATTTTTGAGTATAGATTTTTATTAAAAATTTTTTTTTAATTTTTCGAGTATAGATTTTTATTAATTTTAAGTACACTAAATCAAAATTTTTTTTATCTATAATTATGTAATTAAAAATATTAAATTGCAATAAAGGAAAAAATATTCATGTTCAGCAAATTATCGTTTTGGCAGTTAAAAAATTCATTACAAATATTATAATGAAATGCATTAAAATAGAGATATTTCAATTATTTGCGATTTGTTGCATTTTAATCTTCACATAATAAACGCTGAATAATTTTTTGATATGAAAATAACTGAACATCATTATATGTATGCTATTTATATTATAATTTATCAATTAATAATTTTAGGTTTCTGTTTGAATCCCACCTGTTGGCTGATTCACTTACTAAAAACATAACTTCAATGCCATCAAAGAATATATTTTTTTCATATTATTATGATTTTCAGAATTTGATGAATTGGCAGTTTTTAAATATAAAATAAGAAATCATAACAGTCATAATAAAATTTATAAGCTCTAAAAATGTATTTTACATTTTTAAGTTATGAAGATGAGAAAGATAAGGATATTGTATTAGAGTGAATGAAGCAAAAATATTCATGCATGTGAAATTCTCATTTTCTATTCTATTTTTGTGTGAAGGTGTTCATTATTTATGCCATTATGTAAAATATCTTGCTATTTTTTTTGTGATCCACTAATTTTTAATCTTGCATATCAAGAATATTAAGAAACAAATATAGAAAATACCAAATATGGAGTTTTATTTATTTAATAAATTCTCTACATTTTAATGCATGTAAAACTCTTTTTAATATATGCATAAATGCACCCATTTTTTGGTTTGAAGGCAATTTGAAAATACATTAATGAGCCATTTGTGAATGCCTTGTACATTTATAGTGACATAAAAAAAAAAAGAAGCTTGTGTTAGTTCATAAAGGTGAGAGACCATTTTAGTGATCCTTCTTAAGTGTGGTAAAAGAAACAATTGAGATTATGACCTGAAACTTGTCAGAGGCTTGGCAATAAACAATTTTTCTTTAAATATACTTTGAATGAATGCATGAGAACTTAAATTGGAGAACTTTATCTGTCCATTTTTAAAAGAATTTGCCTCTTTTATTGTTGTCCGGATAATCTCTTGAAAATTTACAGATATATCATGTAAATGTTTACCTAATTTACTAGAATGTAATGATTCATTTGCCATTTTACATCCACATATTAAACATAGTGGCAAATGATGATCTTCAGTTCGCTACAAGTGAAACCAAAGTTTAGATAACTTTCATTACATTCATGAGTAGACCGCAAATTTCTTGCACTTCCAGAATATGATTCTTCAATATCACGCTTTCTCCAAAATTTAATTATAGAAGTTGATTTATGCTGTGCATTTGCAATGTCTGATGATCCTCTTTCATTTCTGAACATTCTAACTACATCAGCTGCTTTTTTAAAAAGTATTATTTTGGAAATATATTTGCAAAAGCATAGTAAGTAAACAGTTTCACAAAATATTTAAAAGCTTCAAACAAACGTTTGTTTAACAAAGAGAAAATATTCTGTGTTATAAAGAATATGCAATATGAAAAAGAAACTTGAACAATAACTTGATTTCATTAATTTAAATAATTATTGTAGAAAATAGCAAAATATCTTAATAAAAATGAACCCCAGAATAAAAGCACAACAAAATCTATAATAAAATATTTATTAATTCAAAAAGATTCAGTCAAAAAATAATTGCATATTTTCAAATATAAGCTGATCCATATATAAGCCAAAAGATTTAAAAAAATTAATTAATTTAAAATTAACAAAATTGATGTATATAAGCCACAATGAAAAAAAAAATTCATGTAAAACTTATTTATTATATTCTATTATTTCTGGGGTACGTTTTGGTACTTTTTGTCAATGGGTGCAATAAACAACCTTGAAAAATAAAAATATAAATCATTCCCTTTTTACATATTACACAAGTTCAAGTTCCTTTGCTCATAGAAAAGAATATAATGCACTAATTATCTAATTTAGTTCTCAACAATATTTAGTTATCTAGTTTTGGGTTCATTAATTATAAGATTTTTATTTTCAGAATAACAGCATGCACATCTGCAGATGATAAAAATAAAATGAACTCACAAATTATGATGCAGACTCGCATTTTATTTTCAATGGAAATAGCTATTCTTAATTTTCTGTTAATGACATATAGAAAAGGAAAATATTTAAAAATCTACAAAAAATCAAATCAGTCTGAAATATTTTAAAATTCTACTTTAAAAAATGTGATACTATCCAAGAAAACATTCCATAAACTATGTTAATCTTAAGGGATTATTAAAGCTTTGTTACTTTTCTACATCACGATTTAATTAGAAAAAAATATAATTTAGAGTAGAACTAATTTTGTTGATTTGAATTAATAAAAATTAAGTCCTATTATACAATCCTTTACGGGAAACTACTTTAAAAAAACAAAGTATTTGAAAAATAAAACAAACAAAAGTGCAAAGTTGAATTAAATTGCGACGAACAGTCTAAAAATCCATTTTTCCATATGTACAATTAGCATCACAATAAATGTCTTACTTGAATAATTTCCCCCCATGCATTAAATTTCAAGACCTTTTGCTTCATGAGTTTTTAAATGTTGTCTCAATTGAGAATTCTGCGAAAACGCTTTGGGACAAATGGTACAACCGTAGGGTCGTTCTCCAGTATGAATCTTCATGTGCTCAGCCAAAGCGTCTTTACGAGAAAATCTTCTCTCACACGAAGAGCATTGAAAAGGGCGCTCCCGGTATGAGTCCTCAGGTGACGCTTTAGGTCAGTGTTCTTGATAAATCCTTTGCCACACTGAAGCGGACAGTTAAAAGGTCTCTCTCCAGTGTGAGTTAAGATATGCCTATTCACGTCAACACGATTGCCTGAGTAATATTCACAAAGGGACACTGAAATATTTTCAGATTTCCTTCAAATCTGTTAACAGCCTCTACAAAAGAAAAAAAAAAAAATTAGACATGATTTATTTATAAATATTAGAATTTCACATACGAAGAATTTAATAAATTTAAAAAATAATTATATCCATAGTGTTTATTACACATTTTTTACCTAAAATTTCATACAAATAACTCAGAGATAAAAAAAATGGAGACAATGGAAAAGTAATGAAACAGAAAGAAATACATATGAGAGATAAACTGTAACAGATTTTCAATACGAGTAACCTGGCAATGTATTAAAAGGAGCGACATACAATGAGAGTATTAACTATAATAAAATTTATCATCACTCTCATCCTGATTTGTTTCCATTCCTAAATATATATATATATATCACACAATTTCTTCTAATTTCATAGAAGAATATTGTCCACTGATTTACCATTTAATGTCTCAAGACTTTTTAGTAAACTGATATATTACAACTAATTTTTGGCTCATTTAATTTACAATTTGTCTTCAGAACAACATGTAAATCTACGGCTATTAAGCTCAAGTTATTCTTTAAAGGAAATGGTGAATGAAAAGTTAAATGTTTATCAAAGCTTTGTTACTTTTCTAAGTAATTTGTTGGAAAATTAAATGAGTATAATTAAAGCCTTTTTATAGAATAAAATGCTATGTGGACAAGTATATTTTTAGGGTTTAAAAGCTAACAACAACACTTAAATAAATATCAAACATTGAAAATTAATTTTTCTTATTATTCTCAAAAAATTATCTATGATTCAATTTTACATATCATCATCATGCATATCATTAATACATATTTAACATAAATGTCTTCGAACAGAGCACATTTCCAGGAAAGATCATGAGCCTTTCTTTCCGTACATGCGATTAAATTCTGCATAAAGTTGATTTCTAACATTAGCACGGCACAATATGAAAGCGAGCATGAGCATCGCATGGCTAATAATTTGTCCATTCAGGGTTATTGATTATTATAAATGAGTTAACATATTTCTAAAATACATATGCTATAATGCAAACAAGGAGAATGCTATCACTTTAATAACAATGATAAATTATTATAAAATACATTCATGATTTCCTATGACATATATACCATAAATTTATAAAAAGAACCACTAGTAAAAGCATTGTATTAGGAAAAACAAAAGGTAAATTAACCAAATACATAAAATTAATGATTTCCTTTATTTTCAAAAAGGTTATCTGAATAAATGGGCAGGTAAAAATCCCAAAATGAATTCTTTCTGGCGATTTTCACAAATACACTGGATAAGAAATTTCGATCGTGGAGAGCATTCATTGCAAAAGTAATATAGCAGATATATATATCCATAATTAGTGGTAACAATAATTTTAATGCTAAGGAATTTATTTGATTACATGAGAATAATCAATTTTATATTTTAAAAAGGAATTTGATTACATAATTAACTAAATAAAATAATTTTTTTTTTCTGTTCCAGATTTTATAGAACAAAAATATAAAAAAAACTTAATAATTTCTATATTAATAAAATTTAAAGATAGATGTTAAGCATATTCCATAAGTACAAAATTAAAACTTTATGAAACCTTATTTTCCAGAATAAAAAATTTCATGAAAAATTCTTTAAAAAGCAAAACTTTATACAATAAAGTTTCCATCATATTTATTATCATTGGACAGAATCAATTTCTCTTAAAATAAAACATTTTGATCCTTCTTTGCATGAGTTTTGATATGTCTTTGCAAGTTACAACTACGAGAAAATCCCATGGAACAATCAGGACATTGGAAGGGACGTTCTCCTGTGTGAGTTCTCAGATGACGCTTCAGGTTTGCTTCCTGACAAAATGCTTTGCCACACTGAAATGGACAGTCAAAAGGTCGATCTCCAGTGTGAATTAAGACATGCTTTTTCATGGTACCGAGATGAGGTGAGTGATATTCACAATAGGGACATTGATGAATTTTCACATTGTCTACATATCTGCTAACAATTGCTGTAAAGGAAAATAAGAATTAACCTGGATTTTTCATGGATATTAGAATTTTAAGCGCAATAAGTTGTAGATAATTTAGTAAATTCAATAAATATTCAGATTCAATAACATTACTGAATAATTTTATATACAAAGGTTTAAAAACAAATCTTGGATAAGAGAATAAATCATCAAGAAATTCAAGACAATAAAAAATACAGAAATAAAAGTAAAAAAAAAAAAAAAAAATTTGTTGTTAATTATTAGATTAACAGTACTGGGATACAAGTCATTTCATCCTCGTTCATTTATAATCTTTGTAACGTTCATTTTAACTTAGAAAAATAATTTCATAGAGTAAAATATTTAATATGATGCCAGTTATATCTCAACTCATGTCAGCACTCATTTCTAAAGAGTGATTTCGTGCATAATTCATTATTTGGATTTTGCCCTCCAAAAATTATGTAAGTTAAAGTTCATTAATTCCACAACAAGGTTTTAACCTCCGAAATGGAAAAAAATCCATAATTAATTTAAAATATGCTCTACACATTAATTACAGATTTTCAATAAACACAAGAAAATTTTTGCTGAAAATTCTTTAGACATTGAAACTGAGTAGCAAACGTAAAATATTTGTAATTTAATAATTGATAAGAATTTAGAGTAAAAGTTTTTAAATGCCTTCACTGCATTCTAATTATTTTGGATACAGTGGTACCTCAATTATGTTCTTAATCTGTTCCAAATCATCAGACCCTCAGACTTATACCAAATGAAATGTCTGCTGTTAATTGAAACTTGCATTTTTTTGTGACTTCGTTTGGTTGAGCAAATGGGAGGGCAAAAGAGGATGTGTTGTATATTTTTAAACTGCTAATTTTAAGACATTTATTCCAGAAATCATGTAAGATACTAATGTGAAAAAATATTTCATGAAAAATTCCTTAAAAATAAAAGAACTTAAAAAAAAAAAAAAAAAAAAAGAGGAGAAAAGTGAATACAGATAAATTATGTAAAAATTAAATTTTATAAAGTAAAAGTTTTCATCATATTTATTATCATCATGGACAGAATCAATTTCTCTTAAAATAATACATTTTGATCCTTCTTTGCATGAGTTTTGATATGTCTTTGCAAGTGACAACTTCGAGAAAATCCCATGGAACAATCAGGACATTTGAAGGGGCGTTCTCCTGTGTGAGTCCTCAGATGGCGCTTCAGGTTGGTTTCCTGACAAAATGCTTTGCCACACGGACACTTAAAAGGACGCTCTCCAGTGTGAGTCCTCATATGACTCTGCAGGGAACTTTTCTGAGTAAATGTTTTGCCACACTGAAGCGGGCAATCAAAAGGTCGATCTCCAGTGTGAATTAAGACATGCTTTTTCATGGCACTGAGATGAGGGGAGTAGTATTCACAATAGGGACATTGATGTATCTTTACATTGTCTTCATATCTGCTAACAATTGCTGTAAAAGAAAATAAGAATTATCCTGGACTTATTTATGGATATTAGAATTTTAAGTACAATAAGATGAAGATAATTCAATAAATATTCAGATTCAATAACATTACTGTATAACTTTAGATAGAAAGGTTTAAAAACAATAAATCTTGGATAGCATCAAGAAATTCAAGACAATAAAAAAATAATAAATACAACATGTTAGTTATTAGATTGTCAGTACTGGGAGTTAAGTTATTTCATCGTTATCCATTTAGAATCTTTGTTGCATTCATTATAACTTGGAAAAATAAAATATATTTCATAGAGTAAAATTTTTAATATGATGTCAGTTATACCTCAACTCATGTCAGAAGTCTATCATGTTAGCACTCATTTCTAAAATGTTTGAAAACAAATGTGATTTCATGCATAATTCATTGTTTGAATTTGCCTTCCAAAATTATTCGAGTAAGTTAAAGTTCATTAATTCCACAACATGGCTTTGTCCTCCGAAATGCAATAATTCCTTTTCTCCTAATTAGCTTAAAAATCTCTTAATTAAAAATTCATAATTAAATTGCAATAGGCTCTATACATTAATTATAGATTTCCAATAAACACAAGAAAAATTTTGCTGAAAATTCTTTAGAGACACTGAAACTGAGTAGCAAAGGTAAAATACTTGTAATTTAATAACTGATAAGAATTTAGAGCAAAAGATCTTTAAATGCCTTGACTGCATTCTAATTATGGTGGATACAATGGTACCTCCAATTATGTTCTTAATCTTTAGTTGAAACTTACATTTTTCCGTGACTTTGTTTGGTTGAGCAAAAGGGGAAGACAAAAAAAGGGTTGTGTTGAAGATTTTTAAACTGCTACTTCAATGCACTTATATAAAACAAAATAATAAAAAACAAAGGTAGATTCATGGCTGGATGTTAAGAGATTCATACATAAAAAAATGTGAAGAATATATTAAATTAAATATATTTCATTTTCATTGCTCACCTTTTTGAAAAAATATTTTGCATACAATAAATCATATATAGCTTATATTTCAGAAGATTAGTCTTATGAGTATAATAAAAGACTAGGACAAGTCTAATCTTCTGAAACATAATGTATTGGCACTCAGATTGTCAATATCGGGACAAAATCTTTTATTGGCGTTAATATAAAATCGCTAATTGCAAAAAAATACATTTACTAAGAATTTTTGTTTACCATTTCTTATGATATCATGCTTGTAAACTGTCCCATCATTGACTAATTTCTCACGAATATTTTTAAATATTTCTGTTTTAATTTTACCCGAATATAATCATAAATATAAGCAAATTTGAAGCATTTTTTAAAAACCTTTTATGGTTATTTTAATTAATAATTCTACAACAAGGGTGGATTCTCTGAAATATAATATTGTTGCTTCATGAATTAAAATATAAAGATATTAACTTATTTTACTGACAAAAATATTATTAGAACTCATTCTGCAAATATTAAAATATACAAATTTAGAAAATACATTTAAAATATCTCCATTTCAATAGAACAAGTGCATTTATATGTCAAATTGCACAGAACATAAATTACATTGACTTTATAAAATGTAAAGTAATATTATGTAGTCTTTTATAAAAAAAAAAAAAAAAATACTTTAAAAATCAAATTAATTTAAAAGTAAAATTTATTCATAAGAATCAAAAACGAATTAAAGTTAATATGGACAAAAATCTAATTTTCAAATATATAATTAGCCACACAATAAACATTTTTAATATAATGTCTCCTAAAAAAAAAAAACTTTACCAGCCTTTCTCTTATGATTTTTATATTCACGGATTATAATTTTTTTTTTGAGAAAAGTCTTTGGATACAAAAAAGTACCTTGGAAAGGGCTCTCTCAGTATAGTTCTCATATGCTCGATCAATTTACTTTTATAAGAAAATATTTTCAACCATGAAGAACACTGAAAATGTATCACTCCAGTAGAAATTAAAGCATTTCTCTTTTCATAACTAAAAATCAATGAGCAGTATTCACAATAGCATCTTTAAACTTCATTCAGTATCGCAGAAGAAAACAACAAAAATTAGAGTGGATTTATTTACAGATATTAGAATTTAACTCACAAAAAGAAAAGTAACAATATCTTGTAAAATTAAAAATTTCATAATTTTTTTTTTTTATTCATAGCTGTAAACATAATATATATATATATATTGCAATCTATATCAATAAAATAATAATGGATACAAAATTAAAATTTAATAAAAAATATAGAAAGCAGATGGTTCAGTGGAGTTTTAAGTTCTTTTTAATAATGCTATATAAAATAACTACAGGAATAAGAAAGATTTTCTCTTTCCAACAGTGTGATAGAACACTAATGTAATATGTGTATGTTTGTATACAATTTAATTTCCTGCTCTTGAGTAGAGCTACAAATTCAAAATTTGAAAGTGTAACTATTTGTCTGCATTATGGTACCAAAAATACATTAATAAAAGCAAAATGAAATCTATACAATAAAATACCAATTAATTGAATCTGAAATAATAATAAAATGATACAAATTTTAAATAGAGTGGCTTTTGGCCACCTTTGACATTTTAAGATTTAGAATATTATAATTGCCAGCAAGAAAAATACATTATTCAACAAAGCAAAAAAGTTATTTAACTGACAAAGAGTTCCTTACAAAAGAAATCTTTGTCTACTTTGCCAGAAATAAAAGGATGAAAATTACAATGAATACAGTTGTGGTAGATTGATGTTTCTCAAATGATAAAATGCAATGGATTTATTTCGTTCATTATACTCAAACTTTTTCATGGTTTGAATTTCAAACTAAAAACAAAACAAAAATAATAAAATATATTTGAATTTTAAGATACTTTAACAATAGTAAACTTAAGTAAAAGCAAAGAAAATAAAAACCATGTGTATAGAATAAACTTTCTTCTAACTTTGTCAGATGTAGAAGTAAAACATTTTCATGGATTCACACTGGAGATTGTATTGATGCACTTTGTTCACATTTAAAGAGTTAAAAAAAAAAGAAATAAGTACACATTTCAACTTTATCATTGGATTATTTATATTTCTTTTTGGTAGGAAAGCTTCCCTATAAAATACTTAATACTGGAATAAATAAAATGATTTATTGAAGAATTTGTAAATTGTTTTGTTTGTCCATTCTATCAACTTTTATATGATCCCATAATGTGCAATGATCTATAGAAATACAATAGTATTAACTGAAAATTAAATAAAGATTCAAATATAATGACATAAATTTATTCAAAGATGAGCAAATAATTGGAACTCAAACAAATCTTAAAATTTTTGTTATTACCTAACTTTGGAAATCCATGACTATTTAGGAATATTACAACAGAATTTCTATTCATACTCAAATACATTAATGATTTAAAAAAAATAAGATTACTAGAAACAAGCTTTATTAAATGAATTGATTTATCAAACAGGATCCTCTTCCACCAAGATTACACATTGCTGATCTGATTTTAAATGGCCCTTAAAATGTCATACGAGGAGAAAGTTTTGCTACTTGTAAAATATTGCGAATGAAAGAAGCCTCAGAGACCCTTCCTCGATAAACTTTTTGCAAGTTGCTTTAAGTGAGAATTCCGTGAAAATGCTTTGAGACAAATAAGGCATTTGTAGGGTCGTCCTCAAGTATGAATCCCCATGTGTCTACTCAATGCATATTTACGACGAAATCTTTTGCTACAAATAGCACATTGAAAAGGTCGTTCTCCAGTGTGAGTTAAAACATGGCTTTTCACATGACTAAGTATATATGAGTGGTATTCACAAAAGGGACATTGATGCATCTTCACATTGCCTTCATATCTGCTAACAATCCCTGCAAAAGAAAATAACAATTAGCCTGGATTTATTTATGGCCTTTAGAGATCAGCACAAAAATGTAAATGTGTGTGTATATATATATATATAATATAATGAACACATTATCGTATTATATATGTTAATGTATACATAAAATATAAAGCTATTAAATTTGTAAAGATTTATACAAATAATTTACAGAAATAACAAGAAATTCAACTCAAACACAGGAATAAAATGAACAAAATAATAATAATTCATTACATGAAACAAACTGTACCAGTTCTCAGATTGCCAATATTGGATACAAGTACTTTTCCAAATATCAATCTCTGCATCATAATAAGAACATAACATTTATTACCCCCAAAAAACCTTTTAACTAAAAGGCTGATCATGCTTTAACTCATATCTGAATACTGCTTTGTCAGAGACAAATTTAAACAACCATAGTTTGACCACCGATTATGTGAAAAACTGACAATCAGCCAAATTCAAACACAGCGGCTTAATAGGGTAGAAAAAGAAGTCCTCGAATACTTCTGAAGACTTCCAACTGCAGTAAGATTTATTTTATTTAAATTATACAATTTTAGATGAAAAGAATTCCAAAACGTGCTATATATATATATGTTTTCACACATTCAAATAATTGCTGTATCAAAATACATAAAAAATACACCAATGAAAGCAAAATAAAATCTGTATTATAAAATACTAAATAATTGAAAAGAATCAAAATAAAATAACATGAATCGAAAACTGTAAGTAATACATTCAAATTTAGTAAACAGAATAATATTTAATTTAATTAATAAAATTACATTCCACATAAAGTATGCAATCATAAGAAAATATTAAGTAACTACAGCAATTCATGCTGAAAGTTCTTTTGAAATGTTGAATCTAAGTTACAAAGGCAAAATAATTTATTTATTGGCATTTTAGAGCAAAAGTTTTTAAATACCTTTACAGCATTTTTAATTACTTATCTCGGAGTGTCCTTAATGTGTTTAGTTTCATTGGATTGATACTGATTTTATGCTGCAAGTATTTAAAGCACATATGCATTTTCATGAAACTAAATTTGGTTGAGCAGCATTTGCAAAAGGTTGGTATGTATCTTCAATTGCTACTAACATATGTAAAAGAAAGTTACAAAACAAAAAGAAGTGAATTCATTATACATATTCTGAATTCCCATAATTTCATGAAATTAAATAAATCTGTATATTCAATAATTTGATTGCATGAGTTTTTGATATAATATATACAATAGTTCATATATATATATAACAAGAAATTTGGCACAACAAAAATTAGGAAAGTAAAAAAGGTGAAAATAAATTTTATATTATGAAAATTGCAAAATATCATTTATCATATTTTTAAAAAAATTTATATGAATGAAACATTAAAAAAAAATTTTTATAGTAATTTTAGCAAGTTAATCTGAAATTAGATGGCAACCACAGAATTGAAACCTTAGAATTTGATTAATTAAAATCATAATCAATCGGATTTTTTTTTTTACAGGTTAAAATGTAGAAAAAAAAAAATCACATTTAATAAAAGGATTCCTTGGATTGTAAAATATTTTTAATAACACTAATGATGTACACGGTGCTTCATTTATCGCGGTGTAACGCTTTCATCAATAAATTTTTGTATGATGCTTTAAATGACAATTCCGTGAAGATGTTTTAAGACAAATAAGGCATTTGTAGGGTTGTCCTCAAGTATGAATCCTCATATGTCTATTCAAAGCATCTTTACGGGAAAATCTTTTTGCACAAGAAGTACATGGAAAAGGGCGTTGTCCAGTGTGAGTCCTTGTATGTTTGTTCAATTCAGCTTTACGAGAAAATCTTTTGCTGCAAATTGAGCACTGAAAAGGGCGTTCTCCGGTGTGAATTCTAAGATGGACCTTCAGGGAACTGCTGTGAGTAAATGCTTTGCCACATTGAAATGGACACTTGAAAGGTCGCTCTCCAGTGTGAGTTAAAATATGCCTTTTCACGTCACGGAGATGGGGTGAGCGATATTCACAAAAGGGGCAATGGTGCATCTTCAATTTGCCTTCAAAACTAAAACCAATACCTACAAAAGAAAATAATAACCATAAATAAATCCACGCTAATTGTTAGAGTTCAGCACAAAAAACATTAAAAATGTGTATGTTCACACATGTATATATCTATATACAACATTAAAAATGTGTATATATAAATATATACATGTGTGTGGTTATTGTATATATAAAATATAATAAACATGTTATTGTATTATATATGTTAATGTATATATAAAAATATTAAATTAAATTATCTTCATAATGCTTAATTATTTTGTTAAAGGTTTATGCAAAATGGCTTATACAAATAATAAGAAATTCAAGTCAAACATAAAATAAGTGAACACAATAAAATGAACAAATTAATAATTCGTTACATGAAACCAACTGTACCAGTTCTCATATATAATATATATATAATTAATGTTTTCACACATTCAAATAATTGTTGTTTTGAAAAATCTAGATATCAAATATATACTAATGAAAGCAAAATGAAATCTGTATAATAAAATAGCAATTAATTGAAAAAGAATCAAAATAATACAATAGCACAAAACAAAACATTATTCTGCATTATAAAGTGCCCTACAAATTACCTATACAAATTTAGTAAACAGAATAATATTATTTAATTTAATTAATAAAATAACATTCTACATAAAGAATGTAATAAGAAAATATTAAGTACAAGAATATATAAAGTAACTACAGCAATATATGCTGAAAGTTCTTTTCGCATGTACGTTACAAAAGGCAAAATAATTTATTTATTGACATTTTAGAGCAAATGTTTTTAAATACCTTTACAGCATATTAATTACTTATCTCTGAGTGTCCTTAATTTGTTCTGTTTCCTTGGATTAATACCAAATGAATTTTATGGTGTATGTCAAACATGCAACTAAATTTGATTGAGCAGTATTTGCAATAGTTTAGCATATATCTTCAAATTGCTTCTAAAAGGGCTACTAACATATGCAAAAGAAAGTGACAAAAAAGATGTTAATTCATTTATGGAATTCTGAATTCAGACATAAAGAAATATAAAAATTTCATTAAATTAAATCCATATATTCAACAATTTGATTGAGTAAGTTTTTGATATAATATTAGATATACAATAGTGATATATATATATATAATCAAGAAATTTGATACAACAAAAAATTATTAAAGTAAAAAAGTAGAAAATAAATTTTACATTTTGGAAACTGCAAAATATCATTTTTCATAGTTTTTTACATGAATGAAACATTTAGGAAAAAAAAAGTTTTTTTTTAGTAATTTTAGGAAGTTAATCTGAAACTATTTGGGATCTACAGAATTGAAACCTTAGAAATTGATTAATTAAAATAACAATATAAATAGTTTATACCACTTTTAGCAGAGATGAAATCATTTACTGAAGATTTTTTTTTTTTTTTTTTTAAAGATTAAAATGTAGAAAAAAAAAAAAAAAAAAAAAAAATCAAATCTAATAAAAGGGTTCCTTAGATTGTAATAATTGAATTTAATAACACTAATGATTTACAATTTGGCAATTGAAGATAACTACATTAGCATGCTAATTACAGAAACAACCACACTTTTACAACTATAATAAAAAGAATTATGCATTCCTTTTTCTAGAGTGTGCTAGACCGCTAAAAACAATGCATGCGTACGATTAGGGCTTGAGCGTACAATTTGAAAGTGTAATTGTTGGTCTGTATTGTTATACCATCTGTTGACTAATACTTTTACAGCCTTTTTGTAAGAAGATTCATTAAAATATAATTTTTTTCATAATTATTTACACTTACAGTTAAAAAGTTAAGGCTACTAGCAGCACAGGGAGCAACAAACAATATTTTTCAAAAATAAAGCTTTATTAAAATTATATTAAATAAGTTGATTCATTTGTCAGAATCCACTTCTGCTAAGATTAAAGATTGCTAATAAAAAATAAAAACTCAAATGTCTTATTAAGCAAGTAAAAATTTTCTCTTTTAATAAAATATCCAACACATTAGTTTATTATTTTAACATCAAACAGACCTCTAAATGCAAATCGTTAACAAAAAAATGTCAAAATTGAATTATTTCAAAATAATTTTCATATCAAGCTGAAACAGAGAGCGAGAAAAGAAATCGTGAAACAAATCTATAAAATTAATTTTTAAGATAACAAGATATCACCTTTGTTATATTTACTGTCTTCCACAAATGTGATTATTTTATGCACGAATCTTTAAGTACTTTCGATGTCAGAGAAAAGTAGTGAAGCTCACATTGTGTTTGAAAGCACATACTCCAGTATGAGTCCTCATTCACATGTTCATTCAAAAAAATTATATATAGATAGAGAGATATACAATTCAATGTCCTATACTAGAGTTCCCGATTTGAAAATCTGATTATTTTTATACCTATTGTTGTGTCATCTTTTATCTACCCAACTTAGGCCAATCATTTGTAATTAAGTACATTATGGTATAATTTTTATTCATATTCAATTACACTAAGCATCGAAGAAAATTATATCACTAGGTACACAAACAGCATTACTAGAAACTAAGCTTTATTAAACAATACTAAATTCCGTTGACTCAATCAATCAGAATCATTTTCTACTAAGACTGCACATTGTTGATATATCTTTAAATGATCCTTTCAAGCTCAAACCAAGAAGCACACCTGCAAATAAAATAAAGCAAAGGGAAAAAGCCTAGGTGATGCTTTCCTTGATAAATTTTGTACGTTGCTTTAAGTGAGAATTCAATGAAAACACTTTGAAACAAATAGGGCATTTGTAGGGTCTTTCTCAAGTATGAGTCCTCGTATGTTGATACAATTTATCTTTGCAAGAAAAACTTTTTCACCAGAAGTACATGGGAAAAGGCTCTCTCCGGTGTGAGTCCTCATATGAGCCTTCATGTGACTGCTCTGATTAAATGCTTTGCCACACTGGAACGGACACTTAAAAGGTCGCTCTCCAGTGTGAGTTAAAACATGCCTTTTACAGCAGAAAGGTATGGTGAGCGGTATTCACAATAAGGACACAAGAATGTCTTCAAACTCCCTTCAAAACTGCAACCAATATCTACAAAAGAAAACAAAAATTAGGGGGCATTTATTTATATATATTTCATTAATAGAAAAAAAAAAAATAGAATATTTCTTATTAACTTTAAAAAAATTACATATTGAATAATTTTATAGTACAAATTTTAAAAAATGTTTAAACCCAGTAGATCATAAAGATAAAATAATAATGAATAAAATTCTAAAAAAGAGCAATAACAATGGATACAAAATTTAAATTAAATAAAAAATTATGAGTAGTTTGGAATAAGAAATTCTTTGAACAATATAAAGTATATAACTAGAAAATCTCATATGAATATAGTTCAATTGTTTTAAAAATATACAAAAATAGAAAGAATTATTACACATTCACATTACACTTCATTATACATTCCAATCAAATATAAATGATGTCATAATTTATTTAACAAAAAAGTAAACTATCCAATATAACAACATAAGTTTTTATTTTAATATCAAACAAATTTTCCAATGCAAATCCTTGAAAAAAATTCTCAAAATCAAATAATCTGAAGATAATTTTCATACAAAATTAAAAGAATATTTTTTTTTTTCTCTACAAATTAACTCTATATAACTAATTTTAAGTATGCAGTTAGGTTTCTCCTCAGTTATATTTGCTTGCTCCATGATGATGACCTGTTCTGGTATGAATTTTTATATGTGTAATGATGATAAATGATTTGCCACATTGAAAAGGGATTTATAAGGTCGTTCTAGAGTGTGAGTTATAAGAAGTGATGAGTAGTAATCACAAAAGGAACACTTGTATATCTTAAAAGTGCATTTAAAACTGCAGCCAACATCTGAAAATAAAACAAAAATATGAGTGGATTTATTTAAGGCAATTATACACACAAAGAAATATCAACTTTTGACAAAACAACAAAATAGCAAATTCGATATTTTACTACTCACATTTTTTATCAGATTTAAAAATAATAGTTCATAAGAATTTGAGTACGAAAATATTGAGTACTGATAGGTAAATCAACACAAAAATGAATTTTATAAACATAATACACAGGATAATAAATTTATATAATAAAATACATATATTTAAAAAAATCTAAACAGATTGATAATCACTCAAATACATTATTGAGCAGCTATGGCAATGATTTTATTATTTACGTATTTTCAAATATTAAAAGAAAGGTAGATATTTTATATTTAAAAAGAGGTTTTACATTACATTTTTACAAAATATTTGTCTTTTTCCTTCTCAGAAAGTACGAAACAAGGAGAAAAATTTAATTTCATCAATACAATTTAAAAATACAGCTAGAAAACGAATTTAATTCTAGGAATTTCAAAAGTAAAACTTATACATCAAAATAAAAAAAGGCGTAAATTTAACTTGGATGAACAATATAAAAATTTAATTTTGATAATTGATTATAAATATTCTTTATAATCTTAGATTCTAAAATTAAATTTTGTGATCCTTTTCTGCATGAATTTTTATGTGTTGTTTTTGTGAAATCATTTTGGGACAAATAGAACATTTGTAAGACTTGGACATAAGACCTGGCAGCAACATATTAATAATCGAATTTTCTAAACGTTATTTTAGTGTTGAAAACAATATTCTTCGGCTGTTGCTAGATTTAGTTTACAAATATCTAACTTATTTAAGTTGTTTCTTATTTTAACCACAAAGAAACCTCTTAATGCAAATAAAAAAAAGTTATAAAAATAAAAGAATTTGAAAACCAAGACTTTATACAAATTTAGATTTAAAAAAAACTTCCTATCTAAAACAAGCCTAAAATACTAATTTATAAACAGATCACTTACTTAGTTACATTTAGTTTTTTTTTTTTTTTTTTTTTTTTTTACAATCATGATCCTTTCTAAATGAATTAAAATACGTTAAGAGATGGTTTTGGCACACACACACACAAAATTTGAATGAAATTGAAAATAATAATATCAAAATATAAGTATGATTTTTTTCTCCAGCATGAATCCTCAAATGTCCATAGAAAATACATCTACAGAAAAATAATTTATTGCCAGAAGATCATGGAAAACAATCAATCTCTTGTATGAGCTCACAAGTTTCAGGTCGTAATCCGAATTGCATCTTTTGTCTCACTTAAGATGAGCCCTTAAAATAGTCACTCTCCTTTGTGAATTAACACGCCTTTTCATGTCACTACGAATGTATGAAAGGTATTCCAGGTTCAAATTCCTTTTGAAACTGCTTCCAATTTCTGCAAAACAAAAAATTCAATGAATTTATTAAATTCAATAAAACTCCATACTTGGTATCCTTCTATATTATTTACTTTTTTTTTTTTTTTGTCATTTTTGATATACAAGATTAAAATCGATGGATCACAGAAATATAGCAAGATATTTCACATAATGGCATAAATTATAAACATAAATGAAAAATAGTTTCACACACACGAATATCTTTTCCTTTACAGCAATTTAATATTCTAGTACCAGAAAAGTTAAAATATGAATTATATTGATATTCAGTTATTTCTATATCAAAATAATTATTCAATATTTATTGTATGAAGATTAAAATGCAAAAGTTCAAAAATAATTAAAATATCTTTATATTAATGGCAATACTTAATGAATCTTTTAACTATAGATTAGCTAACATAAAACAAATTGTGTAAAACATTAATTTCACTAATCATTATACAAACTTATAATAGGATTGTGAGCATCTGTTAGGAAATGTGAGGATCTGTAATATTGCTTTTCAGAGATATATGTACTCCTATAATATGCATTATTTTTTGAAATGAAATACGATGCTATTTTATTTTTCAGACATATTTATTTATTTATTGCTCTTCTGTTAATGTATATATTAGTATTTGGCTCATTAAATTTACAATTTTATATTCGAAATCACAATAAATCAAGCAATGTCAGGGAAAGAAATCTACCACTGAAATTTTTTTGGTATACTTGCATGCAATTTCTAAGGGAAAGTAATAATTGTTCTTTATACTTTTCATTGATCATGTAAAGAAAACTCCCCTTTAATATTTAAGCTAAAATTTTGTCTCTTTAAAGAAATGCATAAGATTTACAGAGAATAGCGGAAAAAAAATTAAAGTTGACGTTCAAAGATTTGGTACTTTTATGCAAATCAATTTAATAAGAAAAAAAAAAGAATTGTAAATTTATTTAGAGAATTTTCATGGAATAAAAAGTAACTTGACAAGTAGAGAATTTAATATTAATACTAAAATAACTATTGCAAAACATAAATGCGATTTTTTTATTGTTCTAAAAAAACTGACATACTCTATATTCAATATTTTTATATACAATTTCAGATATACATAGTTTATTTTGAAAATTATAGGACTGATCATACACAGAAAATATATTTAGAATTGATTACATCATACAACATTGCTTCCTCCAATGCTTAGAACGAGTGTATAGGTCTGTAAATGTCTCTTTTCCAACAATGATGAATACTAATATCATTAGCACTTCAATTTTCTCTATTGATTCGGCCTTAGTCTTTAATTTCAACTTAGGAAATAAAAACAGGGAATCTACGATGTTTGATGCTTCTGTTATTTTGACTATTTTATGGCCTCCTCACAAATTTGCCAGTAATTAGAGTAACAAGGAGAGTCCTCTACAGCGATAGTTATTTTGGCATTATATAAAACACTTTGTTATAATTGAAAATAAAAAAAAAGGAAACTACAAGGAGATAAGCATTCCAAAACAATCTAAAATTATACGATTTTCACTTTTTTTTTTTCAGAAATGCCACATCAATGAAGTAGTAGATATAATGAACACGGGCCTGATGGCCGAATGGCTAGCGCTCTGGCGTTCGGTACCACAGGTATTGGGTTCAAATCCCGGCTTTGCCCATGGGTGTTGTAGTGGTTCGGAATCCACTTTAAGCTGTAGGTCCCCGGTCCTAATAGGATCGTACCACGCTGCGGGGGCATTGTTACTCCGCGTCAGTGGCTTACCATCAAGTTACACGCGCCCCCTGGGTAATGCAAAGTGAGCAACATCGGTGCAGCCCTTATGGCGAAAGATCACGGTCTATTTGCCAGCTGCATTAGAAGAAAAAAAAAATATATAATGAACACAAAAATGAACTATTAATGGCAATTTCTTCAAATACAAAGGATGAATAGATAATATAGAATTGCAAAATTTTTTTATAAATTCATGATAATTATTAAATTACAGCACACTAATTTTCTTGTTTACAGATTTACTAAATAACAAAAAAATATTGTTCTTTACTAAAACAAGTTTTTAGATTTGATGTATAAAATATGAAATACAAAAATTATCAAATTAACCAATAATGATTTAATAATCTAACATTTTTAATTAAGTTCTCTGATACTGTCAAATTTTTAAGCATAAAAATAGACAAAAATTTACATAATCTCAATTTTTCTACAAGCCAGCCACAAAATAATACTAATAGTAATAATAATAATAAATAAACCAATAATAAAAAATAGTCAATAAATAAACAAATAATAAAAAATAACCAAAATAATAATTTATTTTTAAAAAACACTTCAAATTAAAGAATTAAAAAAGGAAAAAAAAAACCCAAAAAGAAGAAATGAAATATTAAAACAAATTTTAAAAAATCCTATTTTGAATCAGCGTAGTTGGCAACATTAAATGTTTCATTAGAACAATTTACTTCAAAATCAATTTTTTTTATCTTTTTTCCTGCATGAAATTTAATATGTTTCATTGAATTAGATCTTGGAAAAAAATGGCTTGCCACAAATAAGCAATTTGAAGGGATGTTCTCTTGGTGTGAAAAAAAGTACATTGATGAGAAATTTTTCACATGCAGAACATTGAAATGTGTACTCCTATTATGTATCAATGCCATGATAAAAAGCCTGGCTATCGATTTCCCACATTAGCTCATGAGAAGAAGCTTTTCAAAGCAGTAAACAGACAGATGATTCTTAATATGATGCAAATGATTTTAATGTTATTTTATAGCTTTAAATTAATTTTTTTAGTAATATAAAATATATTGTATCTGAATGATACACAAAAATATCTAATATTTTATTTATTTCCTGCTTAATTTAACAACTCTTTTCAAAAGTCTTCAAAATCTCAGATTCAAAAATGATTTGAAACGTCTTAAACGAATATTCTCAATTTCATTGAAGTACCAGAAATTTCATAGCACTTATTGATAGGCATTTAAATTCATATATAGTTAAATATATAAAAAATTATAAATTTACTTCATTCAATAAAATAATCAGTTCTGATAGTTATTATATAGAATTCAGACAAATGATTCAAATTATTAATTTCACAATTAATTACATAATACTTTACAGAACAGAAAACTAGTACAGATCTATATTTAAACATAAAAATGCAAGAAAATTTCCAATTAAATGTAAAACATTTTCTAGTCAAAATACTTTCTTTTCTCAACAATTTATTTTTATATTACTATTTTATTTTTTATTTGACGTTTCATTTATAATAAACTTAATCTATTTGTCACAACATTAATCATTTAAATACTCATGTTTTAGAAATTTATATGAATACTTATTTTGATATTCTTTTAAAAATTTGCATATTCATAATGTCCTACATCTGTAAAGATATAAATACATTTTCTATTATGATTCAAGACAGAAAACTTATTTTTAGCTTTATATAAATCATCTCTATAAAATCATTACTTTAAAAAGTTGATATAAACTTATACCGACTTTTAGAATCATATATATATACATTTTAACAGACATTTTTTTTAAACATAGTATAGTTTTAACATTAAACAAAAGTATAGTAATCTCTCTCTCACACACACACAAATTCAAAAGATAACAATGAATAAACAGTCAAAATACTTAATAATACATGAATACATACATAATTCAATAATTACAATGAATAAACAGTCAATACAAAAGTCGTGAAAAGAAATTAAAAATACCTTTCATTATTACAAATACTTTCTTAAAAATCCAGTTAGTATTTATTAATAGCAGCTAAATAAAAAAACTAACTGACACTTTTTCAAGTCGTCCAAATGAATTAAAAGTTCCTCAAATGAACAAAAACGAAAATATTAAAAAGAATTATTATATTTATCTATTCAGTGAAAGGCATATTACATTCAACAACACTTGAATCTTAATTTTCAAAACTGAACATTACAGTGAAGAACTAACGCCAAGCTCTGTTTTCAAATTGTAGGGGAAAAAGAGGGATTTTTCTGAGATACGGAGAGGGATTTTTTTCTGGAGTTGGGAAGGAAGAGGTCCAAATAAATTAATAGTTTAAAAAAACTAAAAAAAAAAAACACTGTTTTTAGAATTAATCAAACTAAAAGGGTAAAAATAATTGCTAACATAAGAATAAAAGGACTAATGAGAAAATGAATGTCACTGTTCTAAAAGCATGGGGTGCTTGATATCATTCATCATAATTTTTCACTAGTTTCATTCCGAAATGCAGAGTTAGTTTAAAAATATCATGCAAAGCACCTCACGCTATTAGAACAGTGACATTCATTTTCTCGTCAGTCCTTTTTATTCTTATGTTAACAATTATTTTTTACTTTGATTAACTCTAAAAGCGTGTTTTTTAAACTATTAATTTATTTTTTACTTTTTAGTTTGATTAACTCTAAAAGCGTGTTTTTAATTTTTTAAAACTATTAATTTATTTTTTACATTTTAGTTTGATTAACTCTAAAAGCGTGTTTTTTAGTTTTTTTAAACTATTAATTTATTTTGTGCATTTTTAGTTTGATTAACTCTAAAAGCGTGTTTTTTTAAACTATTAATTTATTTTTTACTTTTTAGTTTGATTAACTCTAAAGGCATGTTTTTTAGTGTTTTTAAACTATAATATTTAAATGAGATCCCGGTACGAAGGACTGGCTCTTACAATAATTTAATTGTGAATAAAACAAAGGCTAAATGCGAATATGTCAAGCCAGCCAGGATTCGAATAGGGTATCTCCTAATCCGTAGTCAGGAGCGTTATCCGTTGTGCCGCTGTCTCACGTAGATTTGAATGTCTGAAAGATGTCTGTAAATGTTTCTTTGCAGCTTATATAGTGTGTATGAGGAGAAGCAGATCTCCAGGGGAAAAATTATGAGCTGATCAAGATGACTTTTCAAAGGCTGTGTGTTTTAATCACTCATCCTGGCGATCCTAATTATGATGAGATAATAAACTGATCAAAATATTTTATTGTCGTCAGTCCTTGATAAGTCTACAACGTTTAAATTAAATCTGATTGCTTAAAGTATGGCAAAATCGAGCCCAAAAAGTCAGTTACATACATACAAACAAACAAACATACAGGTGAAACTAATAAAAGCGTATTAAAAAAGAATTCTCTTACCAAGATCTGAGAATGAATAAAAAATCAATGTAACTTAAAAAAATCTATGTAGCTTAACCTTCTACGGATTCTATGTTAAAAATTAATGCAAAATCTCAATAATACTGAAAAGTATATTAAGACTTATTAAAAATAAATATAGTTTTATACTCTAAATAATATATATTTGAGTTAAAAACATTATCTATGGAAGTAAAATGTATTTGTTTTAAACTCTGTAGATTAATTGCTAAGTAACATTTATGATATATGTAATTTTTTCATAAACATAATCTCTCTCTCTCTCTCTCTCACACACACACACACATATATATATACTACCGATAGGTGTGGTGTAGATGCCGGCCTGATGGCCGCTCGGCTATCGATAATCATTAAATAATAATTTCATATGATTTTATAATTTGTGCGATTTCTATAGAGATGTTTTTTTTAAGATTTTGCGAGAGGGCTTTAGGAGTGGGGTCTGATGGCCGAGTGGCTAGCGCTCTGGCCCTCGGTCCCACGGGTATCGGGTTCAAATCCGGCGGTGCCATGGATGTTTGCAGTGGTTCGGTATCCACTTTAAGCCGTAGGTCCCGGTCTCCTATGACTGTAGAGCGCCGCAGAGCCCAATCAGACTACTTCTCCCCACATCATTCCGAAACTGTAAAGGGGCAACTCAGCTCTAGGCACAGTGATGTAGTAGTTCTTTGGGAGTCGGATCGGCCTTTTTAGCTCTTTGTTGTCCATCATCGAGTCTGACTTGGCATCCTGTTGCTTTGCAGCAAGTCCAACGTCGAGCGATTCGGTTTTTAAAGGATAACTATTCATCGCTTAACGGCTTTAGGATCCCTTATGATGGTAATTATATTTTGTAACGTAGTGCATTATCATTTTTTGTGAGATGTTTTGCGGGCTTACCTGTGATACCGTGCGCTAGCCAATCGCCCATCAGGTCCCTTAAAAAAATTCAAAAGTGTAATTTTTTCCAAATAAAAAAATGTAATGTCTTTAACAGCGAAGGTTTGAATTTCAGTTTGGTGTTTATTCTATAGGGGCCCGATGATTGAATGACTAGCGCTCTGTGCCACAGTTTTCGAGTTCGAGTCCTGGTGGTGCCATGGATGTTTGTAGTAGTTCGGAGTCCACTTTAAGCCGTAGGTCCCAGTTTTCTATGATTGTTGAGCGTTGGGCATAGAGCATAGTCCGGATGAGGCCTGATGGTTGAGTGACTGGCGTTCGGTACCCCATGTTTCGGGTTCGAGTTCTGGATTCGGGCGATTCATCGATTCGGACGATGGTATGGATGTTTGTAGTGGTTCGGAACCCACTTTAAATCGTAGGTCCCGGTCTAATGGAATCGTAGAGCGTTGGGCTGACAACCCTACCCCGTAAAAAGAAAATATCTTCTGTCTCGAAATCTACCAGTAAGCAGATGGCCTTGGTCCACCACAGGGCTGTTCTGCCAGTGATGACGATGACATTCTTTAACCCCAGCGAGTTTTTACGTTCGCTAAGAAGGCGCACATCCTCTTAATTGAAATAGCCTTATACAAATGAATGCTGTGATCAACTATTAGCATCTTATTGAGTAATCGTTCAATTTAGGTTTTCTTAAAAATGCATTTTTCGAAATAATCTTCCAAGTTATTTAATGAAGTCCATTTCCTTAAATTTAGACAGCCTCTGGCACCACAGGCTTCAGGTTCGAACCCTGACGGTGGTACAGATGTTTATGCGTGTTTCGAAATTCATTTTAAACTGTAGTTCCGGGTCTGATTAGCGTATAGCGACAAATGAAACCTTAAATTTAGGATCCATTTTCAAAACTACAATCGTTTCCTTTTCGCTATCCTTTTATTGTTTAACTGTGAATTCAAAACAGTTTATTAGTCTTCGTGAATGACTTTCATTTTTAATAATTCTCCTGATTTATAAGCAGTTTTCGTAAAATTCGTACTTCGAATTGGAGTTCTTAATTCGCTTAAACATTCCATTTTAAAATATTCAAGCACTTAATAAATCAAAAGTGCTTGAATATTTTAAAAGACGGTAGACAGCCAACGCCAACACTTTGACACATTTCGATCTTCGAAACTAATAATAACAATAAATAAATAAAAATAAGAATGCACCTCCGCAGCATGTGTTCGAACAGGGGTGGCCAACCTGCCTTCAATATTTTTCTGGTCCGTGAGATATTTCCCACTTTTGCAAAATATATTTATTTCATAATGGCCAAAGTGGTGAAAACCAATGTATTCGAAAAATGCATTAGGGATTGCAATACAGGTATACCGAATACCGGTATTTTGGGTCATTTGTACAATTTTGTAATGCCGGTATTCACAGTTTAAATACCGTTTTTTTTTCGGTATTGCTGGAAATTTAGAATTCTTATTCTTATCTATGAATTTTTATATGAAAACTAGAAATTCTTATCTGTGAAAACAAGGTTGTAGTTGTGAAGAAAGTGTGCAATATTTCGATATTTTTTTTTAATTGGTGAGTTTGTTATTCACATTATATTTGCATATCGTACTTTAGAGTTATCATACAAAATATTTTTCAGATTTATTATATATATACTCATAAATAATACTCCATAATAATGAATAAGAATAACTTTAAAGAACATAAAAATCAGTTGATACTACTTCGGTTTGGTTTCATTATTTATATGATGAAAAGAATAGGGTGGCACAATTTAAAAAAAGTTATTAAAGTGAATGGAGGAAGTACAAGCGGACTCCATACACATTTAAAAACGAAACATGATACAAATTTGTTAAAGAGGAAAGAATCTAATTACGATGAAGATACAAACTCAAGCACAGTTTCTAAGCCCAAGCCATCAGGGATTTTAGATTATCTAAAAAAAAAAAAAGAAAAAGATAATTTGGATGAAATTATAAATAAAATGACAGCATTAGATGGTTTGCCATTTCAAGTGTTTTGCAATTTCTTTTTCTTTTTCTAAAATTTCTACTACCGGTATTAAAACCGGTATCAAGATCTACAAAATACCGGTATTGCACTTTTGGTCCGATATTGCAATCCCTAGTGTGTATCCATCTATTCAAGAATGAACTGTCGAAATGATGAGAAAAATAATATTCTTGCCAATATAGGACAGATATTGCCTGTTTTATTCATGACTTTACAGTGATGAGTTCGCAAAATAATTAAATTATATTCTGCGAACTCATGATGCGAGCGCATATTGGAACATCTACTATAACAGATGTTTCATTGTAAGTTACCTCAGTGACCATCCCTAGATACTCCCAGTTGAATGTTGATAGAGCAAACCAGACTCTTAGTTGAAGTGGCTAGCGCTTTTGGTTCACCTGACACCTGCGAATCGTTTATTTCTAAAATGAAATTGATCCAACACAAAACACGCTCACACATAAAGGACGCAACACCCATTACGATGTGCAAATACCGACATTGAGATCGATTTTCAAAAGCTAAGTGAAAGAGTGGAGAAACACATATCGCACTCGTAAAAAAAAAATATTTTATGATGATTTCATTTATTTTTTATTTCATTTATATGCATATATTTTTAATGTTTCATTTTTAGCGTTCTATATTTCTTTACAGTGTGCGTTTAGTATCATTATTATTATATCATCTATGATCACATGTAAGAATAATAGTAAACACAAAAATAATAACTCATTCTGTTTCCATTTTTCATTCCAAACAATGTCTACAGTGGGTCTAAATCTACTAGGGGGATATATAATTTTATATGCGGCCCGCGGAGTTAGGATGCATTTCCAAAGCGGGCCCGCAAGATCATTTGGGTTGGACATCCGTGTTAAAACATAGCTTTTCACATGACTACCAATGGATGTTTCTTTGGTTTTGTCGCTCTACGGATGTCCTCTTGTGCACACTTTAGGCTAAACAGACCGGGACCTACAGTTTAATGTGGATTCCGAACCACTACAAACATCCATGGCACCGCCGGGACTCGAACCCGAAACCTGTGGTACCGAGCGCTAAAAATACAATAGGAACACAATGAATAATCTTCAAACCGCTTCCAAAACTGAAACTAATACTTTTAGAAGAAAATGACAAAAATTCGGGTGGATTTATTTATGGTTGTTAGAGATTTACTCCAAAAAGAAAAAAATCACTTAAATTTAAAATATCATATTGAATAATTTTATAGCACACATCTTTAATTCAAAGAATTTAACCCAATAAAGCGTGAAGATAAAGGAAATAATAATGGAAAAACTATAAAAAAAACAGCAATGATAATAGATGCATAATTCAAATTTTTTAAAAAACAATTTAGTTGCCTGGAATAAAAAAAAAAATCTTCGATAAAAATTCAAATTTTGAAATATTAAGCATATAAGTAAAAAATGTCATGGGAACGATTAAATAGCATTAAAAAAAAACGAAAAGTATCGTATAATTTTTTTTTTTTTTTTTACACATTCATATACACCCAAAACAAAAATGAAATTGTTATTGAATATTTATTAAAAAATATACTACTCAACACAATAAGAATGATTTTTTTTTTTTTTAAAATTTTGTTGCTCTGTTGCAGCTGGCAATATTAAGACAGTTAATCTTTATGCCATAAGCAAGGGCTGCACCGCTGTTACTCATTGAGCACTACCCAGGGGGACGTGTAGCTTGAAGATACGCTACGGACGCGAGTCACACAACGCTCTACGGTCACATTAGACAGGGAGCTACGGTTTCAAGTAGATTCCGAACCACTCTAAACATCCATTGCACCGAACCATTCGAACCCGATGCCTATTGTACCGAACGCCAGAGCCACACGGCCTTTTTTCAATTCCTACTATTAGTTCGCACTCTCCATATATATATCTAGTTCAAATTTTCAATCGTTCATGAAATACTTTTTAGTCATCCATTCACGTTCAAATACATTTTTTTTAAACTTGTAGTGGATGACACTGGATGTTAATACAGCTTTTTGCAAATATTAATCCATTCATTTTAGTTTTTTAAGGTTTAATTTGCATGCATCTACTAATAGATGGCGAAAGATAAACTAAAAAAAAAAAAAAAAAAAAAAAAAAAAAATGAATGAAAATTATTTGCAAAGGACTTTTCTGCAGTAGAGTGAAAAAAAAAGTAGGAATTGACTTAATTTTTTTTTATTACTTGTTATATTTTAATATCGAACAAAAACAAACTTTCCAATGTATTTCCTTAAAATAAGTTCTTAAGATCAAATAATTTGTAAAATAATTTTTATACAAAATAAAAAACGTTTCTTTTAAAATAACTTTTTAAAACTGATATTTACGAATGTAGTTAGGTGTCGCCTCAGTTATATTTACTTTCTTCCACAATCTTGCATGAATTTTTCAATGCCTCCACATCTTAGATGACCGAGGGAGAAGTTGAGGTGCTCAAAGTGCGTTCTCCGATATGAGTCATGTGCTCATTCAAATGCTCATTGCAAAAATATCTTTACATGCAAGAAAATACATGGGACGAAACTTTAAAAGGCTACTCGGAATAAACATTTAGTGACACACACAAAAAGTCACTTAAAAATCAGGTGTGACTTAAATATACAGGTGATTATAATTAAAGTATCACTTTCAAAATGCTGTAAAACAAATAATACATATATATATTTTTTTTTAAAGTCAATTCCTACTTTTTTAGAAGGCTGTTTTTACTATTGCAGAAAGTCCATTATAAATAATTTTCATTCCTTTTTTTTTTTTTTTTTTAAGTTTATCTAGCGCCATCTATTGGTAGATGCATGCAACTTACATCTCAAAAAACTAAAATGAATTAATTAAATTTAATTACTGAACTAATATTTGAAAAACTGTATTCACATCCAGTGTCATCCACTGCAAGTTAAAAAAAATGTTTTTGAACTTGAGTGGATGAATAACAAGTATTTTATGAACGATTGAAAATTTGAACAAGATATACACTGAAGTGACAAAGTCATGGGATAGCAATATGCAAATTTTCAGATGGCAGTAGCATCGCGTAGAACAGGTATAAATGCGCAGTGCTTTCATTTCTGTTCAAGTTATTCATGTGAAGAGGTTTTGACGTGATGATGACCGCACGACGGAATTAACAGACTTTGAACGCGGAATGTTAGTTGGAGCTAGACGCATGGGTCATGCCATTTCGGAAATCGTTAGGGAATTCAACATTCCCAGATCCACTGTGTCAAAGAGTATGACATTTCAGGCATAATATCCCACCATGGACAGCGCAGTGATCGACCGCATGCACTTAACGACCGAGACCGGCGACGTCTGCAAAGAGTCGTAAATTCTGACAGACAAGCAACACTGCGTCAAATCAATGTGGGACGTACAAGGGACTTGTCTGTTAGAACTGTGCGGAGAAATTTGGCTTTCTTGGGCTATTCCAGCAGACGACCGACTCGAGTGCCTTTACTGACAGAACGGCATCGCTTGCAGCGACTCTCGTGGGCACGTGAGCATATCGGTTGGTCCCTAGATGAATGTGAAACCGTGGCCTGGTCCGATGAGTCACGATTTCAGTTGGTAAGAGCTGATGGTAGGGTTCGAGTGTGGCGCAGACCCCACGAAGCCATGGACCCAAACTGTCAGCAAGGCACTGTTCAAGCTGGTGGTGGCTCCGTAATGGTGTGGGCTGTTTTTTCATGGCATGGACCTCTGGTGCGACTGGACCGAACATTGACTGGAAATGCTTATGTTCAGCTACTTGGAGATCACTTGCAGCCATTCATGGACTTCATGTACCCAAACAACGATGGGATTTTTATGGATGACAATGCGCCATGTCACCGGGCCACAACTGTTCGCGATTGGTTTGAAGAACATTCTGGACAATTCCAACGAATGATCTGGCCACCTAGATCGCCCGACATGAATCCCATCGAGCATTTATGGGACATCATCGAGAGGTCTGTTCGTGCCCAAAATCCTGCACCATCAACGCTTTCACAATTATGGACGTCTATCGAGACAGCATGGCTCAATATTCCTGCAGAAGACTTCCAACGACTTGTTGAGTCCATGCCACGTCGAGTTGCTGCACTTCGCCGGGCGAAAGGAGGGCCGACACGATATTAAGAGGTATCCCATGACTTTTGTCACTTCAGTGTATATAGGAAGAGTGTGAGCTAATAGAAGGAATTTAATAAAAAAAAAAGAACTCCTCGTCACAATGAGTTCACATTTGAACTAAAATTACTCGAAGAAGGGGAAGCCGTTCGGCACAAAAAAAAAAAAAAAAAACCACCATAAAAGGCACCATAAGTGGCATAAAGGAAGTGAATTCAGCCGCCAGTGATATTTAGAATCGAAATGACAATGAATTCGGCATGAGTTGCACATTATACTAACTGTAGTGTTCAATGTGCTGGATTGTTTCATTTTTTTGACGGAAAAAATGACTTCCAAGTCATTCAACAATTGTGAGTGGATAGCCCATCCACCACGGCAAGGTCCTGCCAAATTGGATGAGAAAAAATCGGTACACCTTTTTTTTTTTGATGTCGTACCGTTTCCCCCTTCTTAGTATCTTTAGTTCAAATTTGAACTCATTGCGACGAGGGGTTCTTTTTTGACAGCATTTTGAAAGTGATACTTTAATTATAATCACCCTGTAGCTTTGATGCTACCATGAGTGGTATTGACAAAAAGAACACAATTATGTCTTTAAAGCTGCCACCATCACCTTAAAAAAATCAAGTAGGATTTATTATGGCAATTGAAGTTTCACATACAATAATTATAAAGTATTTATACAAATCAAAAACATTCATAATAAAAAAAAATTGTGATATACATGAGTAAAACCATACATTTATAGCAAGATGTTTGATTCCATCTCGAAAAATAAAGAACATAAAAATAAAACAGAGAAAAAAAAAAAAAAAGTAAAAAATAGTTGTCTATAATGAAATGATGATGATAGTGGTGATAAATGTCCAATAATACACAGCAAATCAAAATGCTTATGACTTGAGAACCATAAAAAATAAATTTTGTTACAATATCCAATGTCATATCGTACATCAGGGTCTGAGTTCAATATGTTTTTGTTATTTAATAAGTTGTGTCTTTTATGTTTTTGAAATATTGATTTTTTTTCCCACATATTTTTAGCAAAGTAACTTGAAATCAAGTGGGATCCACAGAACTAAAACAAAATTGATGAACTAAAACCTGAATAACAAATATAATTTCGTAATAAATATTTTAATCTTTGATAGGCAAAGATCAAAAAAATTTTTTTGAAGATTTATTGTGTAAAGATTGAAAAAAAAAAATTTAATACAATTCATAGATTTTGAAGTATTATTGATTATGATAATTATTTAAAAAATTTACTTACATTAGCAATTAAATATAACTTCTTAACGCTTTTACAATTCATGTAAGAACACTGATTTCTATAAAGAATGAATTAAAACACACACACACACACAAAAAATTATTAAACAAATACTCAATTCAAATGATACATCATTCAGAATTCTTTTCTGCTAAAATTATACATTGTGGATCTGTTTTTAAATATCCATGAGATCATACTGAGAGAAGTGATGATAAACTTTTTTTTTTTTTTTACATCGAACTGTAGCGATATCCGCCATAAGAATTCTAGAAGCCCAATAAAATTTAAACCTTGTAAAGTTGTCAGAATTAAAAGTCCCAAAATCAAATGCAGTATATTGGCACATGTAAAAAGTCCACGACTTCACCCGACGAGCACAGAGGACAGACAACACGAGTAGCTACATCCATGCGGTGCAAGTGTTTATTAAGAAAATCATGTCCCGTCGAAAGTCGGAAATTTACTGTGAAAACTGCACGGGCGAATTGGGATGGGTGATGAAACTAGTATGCTCCACGTTTTATCTGTTGAAAGGAGACTTTTAAGGGCCTGTCTGTTTTCTTCTTTTACCTTTTAATCCTGTCTTAGAAAGGATAAAAGAAATTGTGGTTGTGGTGGCTTACAACCCTTTTTTGCCAAGAGGTCGGCCTTTTCGTTTCCAGGCACCCCGCAATGGCTGGGAATCCACTGAAAAACAATCTCCCAGCCAGAAGCAATTGCATCGGACAGATTTATCTCAGCCTCTTCGAGGAAGCAATCACTAGGTGCGTAGGAGACAGTTGCCAAGACTGCAGCTTGGGAGTTAATAAAGACAACTGCTTTATAAAAGATTAGTAGTTAGTCCAAGAAGGTTTAAAATTGCATTGCTTATGGCAAAAATCTCAGCATCAAAATTGGAGTGGAGTGGTAGCTTATCTTCAAGCTACACGTGCCTTCTGGGTAGTGTTAAATGAGTCACGGCGTTCATCAGTGTAGCCCGATTATAAATTTTGCTTGCTTTCAAGCCAAAATATGGTTCTTTTTAGGGCTCGAACATGACAGCCATTTTATTTGTTGTTGCTATCTTATCCATGGATTTAAAACATTATTATTAAAGTCGGATCAAGTCAAAAGTCTTCACGACAGCTGCCGCTAGCAATGGCTCCGCTTCACTATACAGGACATCTCTTAAGTTGGCATCGATTGGCACCCTACCCAATTGCAAAACATGGGGAGTGAGTGCTGGGCACTCTAGAATGTGCTTAGGTGTTAGGAAAGCGTCGGGGTAATTTCTGCAGGGGATGTATTCCCTGGTCTTGTCTGGGAAAATCTTCACCCTTCTGTAATGATTACTTCTGAGTCTGCTGATCACTGATGTCAACTTCCTACGGCAGTTGAAGTCTGTGATTAAGCCATTTCAGTACTTTTTGGAATGCGGGTGGCTTGTCTTGAGAATGATAAACGTAAAATTTTGCAAAACAGAAAAAAAAACCTCAAGGACCCTTTCCTCTGTGAATTTTTATACATTGTTTTAAACAATAATTCTGTGAAAATGTTTTGGGCCAAACAAGACATTTGAAGGGTCCTTCTCAAGAATGGGTTCTCATGTGCTTGTTGAATTCATGTTTACGAGAAAATGTCCTGATACAATAAGTGCACGAGAAAGGCCGCTGTCCTGTGTGAGTCATGGTGTGTTTGTTCAGTTCATCCTTACGAGAAAATCTTTTGGTGCACGTAGAACACTGGAAAGGGCGCTCCCCGGTGTGAGTCAGGACATGTCTTTTCACATTGCAGACATTGTAGGAACGGTATTCGCAGTAGGGACACTGGCGTACTTTCACACTGCCTTCGAAACGGCAACCGAGACCTGCGGAAGAAAATAACAAAAATTAGGATGAATTCAATGATGGATATCAGAATTTCAATCACAAAAGAAAAAAACACAGTTTCTTATTCAATTTTTAAGTTGAATAATTTTGCAGCCCAAATTTTTAATTATAAACCTCAAAGATCATGTGGCCTGATGGCCGAGTGGCTAAGGCGCTCGGTACTACAGGTATCGGGTTCGAATCCCGGCGGTGCCATGGGTGTTTGTAGGGGTTCGGAATCCACTTTAAACTGTTGGTCCCGGTCTTAATAGGATCGTAGAGTGTTGTGGGGGCATTGTTACTCCGCGGCTTATCTTCAAGTCCCACGCGCCCCCTGTGTAGTGCAAAGTGAGTGACGTCGGTGCAGCCCATATGGCATAAAAGATCACGGTCTATCTTGCCAAGCTGCATTAGAAAAGAAAAAAAAAAAAAACCTCCAAGATCATTAAGATAAATAAACTAATAATAAATAAATTGGAGCAATAATAATTAATATGAAATTAAAATTTAGTAAAAAAAAACAATTAGTTATTTGGAATAAAGAAAAATATGAAATAATTCATATATTAATAAAAATATGATATAATACTGAAATGTATGCACACGATGACGCTTAAAATCACATTTTTTAAAAGTGTAATTGTTTGTGTTGTTCTAATGCAGCTGGCAATACAGATACAGTTCATCTTTATGCCATAAGCAAGGCTGCACCGCTGTTACTCATTGAGCACTACCAATGTCTAGCTTGAAAATAGGCTACGGAAGAGAGTCACACTATCCCCACAACGCTCTAGTGAGATCGGGACTTAGTTTAAAGTGGACTCCAAATCATTACAAACATGCATGGCACGGACGGGACTCGAACCCTTAATCAGTGGTACCGAGCGCTAGCCACTCGGCCATTAATCCCCAATTGTTTGTCTGTATTATGGTACAATCTCGAGACCACAATACATTTATGATCTTTTTATAAGAAGATTCATTACAATATAGTTTTTATTCATATTTAATTACACGATTTAAGAGTACGGGAGCAATAAACAAATCATCTAGAAAGACAGGTATGTTAATCACACATTAAATCTACTGATTCTAATATTAAACTGAAACTAATACTTGCAGAAGAAAACGACATAAATTAGGGTGGATTTATTTATGGATGTTAGAAATTTACTCCAAAAATGGAAAAAAACAATCACTCAAATTAAAAATTTCACATTGAATAATTTTATAGCACATATTTTTAATTCAAAGAATTTAACCCAATAAGTCATGAAAAATAAAGGAAATATAAGGACATAATTATAATAAATTATAAAAAAAAAAACAGTAATAATGGATGCAAAATTAAAGTTTCGTAAAAAACAATTTAGTTGTCTGGCATATAAAAATCTTTGTTAAAAATTCAAATTCTGAAATATTAAGTATATAAGTAGATAATTTCATGTGAACGGTTAAATAGTTTTAAAAAACAGACAAAAAAATATATCATATACATTTTTTTTACACATTCGTATACACTTCAAACAAAAATAAAACTGTTGTTAAATATTTATCAAAAAGTATACTACCCAATACAAGTAGAATGCTGTTTTTCAATTCCTTCTATTAGTTCACACTCTCCCTATATATATCTTGCTCAAATAATTCTTATTCATCCATTCAGTTCAAATACATTTTTTTTTTTTAACTTGTAGTCGATGACACTGAGTGTTATTACAGTTTTTTCAAATATTAATTAATTCATTAAATTTAATTAAATAATTTTAGTTTTTTTTTAGATTTAAGTTGCAAAAATCTTTGCTATGAATTTCAAACCAAAAAAACAACAACACTAATAATAAAATAAACTTGAAATTTAAAATACATCAACAGTAGTGAACTTTAGTAAAATCAACCAAAATAAATACTACGTGTATGAAATACACTTTTTTAAGGTTATCAGACGTAAAAGTAACAATTTTTCATGCATTCTAAAAATTCACTTCGCTTACGTTTAAAGTTAAAAAGTAATAAGTAAAGATTTCAGCTGTGTCATTGGATTCCTGATATTTCTTTCTGGCAGGAAATCTTCCCTATAAAATCCTTAATACTGGAAACATTAAAATGACTCATTGAAGAGTTAGTAAATTGTTTGGATTGCCCATTCTATTAATAATTTTATATGATTCCATAATGTGCAACAATCCATAGAAACACAATGTTATTAGCTGAAAATTAAATAAAGATCTAAAATATAATGATATAAAATTATTCCAAGATCAGCAAATATTTGGAACTCAAGCAAATCTTAACTTTGAAAATCCATATTTAATTAGGAGCGTTATTTCGTTTGAATAAATTTCTATTCATATTCAAATACATGAATGATTTAAAAAAAAAAAAAAAAAAAAAAGATTATTAGGTACACAAAGATGACTAGAAAAAAATCTTTATTAAATGAATCATAAATTTAATTGATTCATCAAATAGGATTCTCTTCCACCAAGATTACACATTGCTGATCTGTTTTTAAATGGTCCTCAAGAGGTGTTATGAAGAGAAAGCTTTGCTACTCGTAAAATATTGCAAAGGGAAGAAACCTCAACGCCACTTTCCTCTGTGAATTTTTATACATTGTTCTGAGCAATAATTCTGGAAAATGTTTCAGGACAAATAAGACATTTGGAGGTTCCTTCTCAAGAATGGATTTTCATGTGTCTATTGAGATCATCTTTATGAGAAAATGTTCTCATACAAATAGAACATTGAAAAGGGCGTTCTCCAGTGTGAGACCTCATGTGCCTATGGAATTTATCTTTACGAGAAAATCTTTTGGTACACAAGGAACATGGAAAAGGGCGCTCCCCAGTGTGAGTCAGGACATGTCTTTTCACATTGCCAATATTGCATGAGCGGTATTCGCAGTAGGGACACTGACGTACTTTCACACTGCCTTCGAAACGGCAACCGAGATCTGCAGAAGAAAATAACAAAAATAAGGATGGATTCAATGATGAGCATTAGAATTTCAATCACAAAAAAAAATAGAAACAGTTTTTATTCAATTTTAAATTGAATAATTTTGTAGCAAATTTTCAATTATAAACCTCGCAAATCATTAAAGTAAATAAACTAATAACATGCAAAATTCTACAGAACATTAATAATAATTAATATGAAATTGAAATTTAGTAAAAAACAATCAGTTCTCTGGAATAAAGACAAATATGAAATAAAAATTGCATTCTGAAATAAAATAAAGTATATAACTCTAAAATTTTACTTAAAAAAAAAAAAAGATACGACATTACGTTAGAATTTTTTTCATATTCAATTACATAAATGATTTTTTTAAAAATAAGATTACTAGATACACAAACATGATGACTATAAACAAAGCTTTATTAAATGAATCATAAATTTAATTGATTCATCAAACAGGATCTAAAATTACACACTGCTTATCTGTTTTACATGGCACTCAAGAAGTCATATGAGAAGAAAGCTTTGCTACTCGTACAATATTGCAAATGGAAGAAGCATCGATGAATTTTTGTATGTTGCTTTAAGTAAGAATTCCGTGAAATTGTTTTGATACAAGTAAGTCATTTGTAGGATCGTCCTCAAGTATGAATAATCATGTGTCTACTCAAGGCATCTTTACGGGAAAATCTTTTACTACAAATAGAGCATTGAAAAGTACGCTCTCCGGTATGTGTCTTCACATGACGCTGCACGGAACTGCTCTGGGTAAATGCTTTGCCACACTGAAACGGACACTCAAAAGGTCGCTCTCCAGTGTGAATCAAGACATGGGTTTTCATGACACTTTTGGATGAGCGATATCCACAAAACGGGCATTGATGTATCTTCTGATTGCCTTCAGATCTCACGACAATCCCTACAAAAGAAAATAAAATTAGCCTGAATTTATTTATATATATATATGATTTCAACACACACAAAAAATGTAAACATATTAAATTTAAATAAATTATTATATTTATATTCTTTAATTTTTAGAAATTTGTATACAAAGTGGGTATTAGAAATAACAAGCAATTCATGACAACAGAGAATAAATTAACAAGTAATAAATTCATGTGTGAAATGAACAGTATCAGTTCTCAGGTTGCCAATACTGTGATAAAAAATCTTCTCTCTACATCAATTTAAATTCTTTACTCTGTACATCATAACAGAACACAAAATATATTATCAAAAAAATATATATTTTATTAAGATGCTGAATATGCAGCATCTAGTATCTTATGCAGCATCTAGTGTCGTATGCAGCATCTAGTATCTAGTAACAAGGTAATTTTAGTAACAAATCGGACAGATTCAGAAACAGGGAGACTTAATAAGGGATAAAAATATTTTCTAAGGGTTTTATAAGAACAACAAAATTTATTTTATACTTTTAATATAAATTTTATATTATTCAATGTTAGAAGAACAATTAAATGGGGAAAAAAATTTCAAAATGCATACATATATATGTTTTCACACATTCAAATAATTACTGTAACTAAATATCTAGACATCAAAAATACATTAATAAAGCAAAATGAACTCTAAACCATAAAATATTAATTAATTGATTCTAAAATAATAATAAAATAGCACAGATTTTAATTTCTAATATATATTAATTTTCATGTTATTAACTGAAAATTAAATAAGGATTCAAGTATAATGACATAAAATTATTCAAAGATGAACAAATACTTGGAACTGAAGCAAATCTTAAAAATCTTGTTATTACCCAACTTTGGAAATCTATGCCTAATTAGGAATGTTATGATAGAATTTCTATTTATATTCAATTAAATTAATAATTTTAAAAACTTAAGTATTACTAGGTACACAAACAAGATTATTAGAAACAAATCTTTATTAAATGAATATTAAATTCAACTGATTCATCAAATAGAATCCTCTTACACTCAGATTACACATTGCTGATCTGTTTTCAAATGGCCCTCAAGACGTCATACGAGGAGATAGCTTTGCAACTCGTAAAATATTGAAAAGGGAAGAAGTCTCGATGAAAATTTACAAAATTGCTTTACGTGAGAATTCTGTGAAAACAATTTTTAAGGTCGTCCACAAGAATGAATCTTCGTGTGTCCATTCAAGGCATCTTTACGGGAAAATCTTTTGCTACAAATAGAACATTGTAAAGAGCGTTCTCCGGTGTGAATCTTGAGATGAACCTTCAGGTCACTCTTCTGGTAAATGCTTTGCCCCACTGAAACGGACACTTGAAAGGTCTTTCACCAGTGTGAATGAAAACATGCAAATGGGAATACATTAAACAAAAAAATGGAAATACATTAAAAGTGCAAATGTTATGTGTATATATATACATACATACACAAACATATTAAATTTAAATAAATTACTATATTTATATTCTTTAATTTTTAAAATTTTTTATACAAAGTGGGTTATAGAAATAACAAGAAATTCAAGACAACAGAGAATAAATGAACACAGACATAAAATGAACAAGTAATAAATTCATGTGTGAAATGAACTGTATCAGTTCCCAGGTTGCCAATACTGTGATAAAAATCTCTCTACATCAATTTAAATTCCTTACTCTGTACATCATAACAGAACACAAAATATATTATCCAAAAAATATATATTTTACCAAGATGTTGACTATGCAGTATCTAGTATCTGAGCAAGGTAATTTCAGTAGCAAATGTTGACCAAATCGGATAGATCCAGAAACCGGGGGGCTTAATAAGGGATAAAAATATTTTCTAAAGGGTTTTATAATAATAACAAAATTTATTTTATACTTTTCATATAAATTTTAAATTATTCAATGTTAGAAGAACAATTAAATAAATAAAAAAAAATTCCACAATGTGCATATATATGTTTTTACACATTCAAATAATTACTGTAACAAAATATCTAGACATCAAAAATACATTAATAAAAGCAAAATGAAATCTATACTATAAAATACTGATCAGTTGATTCTGAAATAATAATAAAATAGCACAGATTTCAATTACTAATATATATTAATTTTCATGTTATTAACTGAAAATTAAATAAGGACTCAGGTATAGCGACATAAAATTATTCAAAGATGAGCAAATATTTCGAAATCTGTACCTAATTAGGCACGTTACGATAGAATATATATTTATATTCAATTAAATTAACAATCTTAAAAACTTAAGAATTACTAGGTACACAAACCAAATTACTAGAAACAAATCTTTATTAAATGAATATTAAATTCAATTGATTCATCAAATAGGATTTTCTTCCATTCAGATTACACATTGCTGATCTGTTTTCAAATGGCCCTCAAGGCGTCATACGAGGAGATAGCTTTGCTACTTGTAAAATATTGGACAGGGAAGAAGTCTCGATGAATTTTTGCAAGTTGCTTTAAGTGAGAATTCCGTGAAAATGAATTTTAGGGTCGTCCTCAAGAATGAATCCTTGTGTGCCCATTCAAGGTACCTTTACGAGAAAATCTTTTACTACAAATAGAACACTGAAAAGGCCGTTCTCCGGTGTGAATCCTGAGATGAACCTTCAAGTCACTGTTCCGAGTAAAGGCTGTGCCACACTGAAACGGACACTTGAAAGGTCGCTGTCCAGTGTGAATGAAAACACACCTTTTCATGTTACTCAGATAGGTTGAGTGATATTCACAAAAGGGGCATTGATTTATCTTTAAATTGCCTCCAAATCTGTTAACAATCCCTGCAAAAGAAAATAACAATTAGCCCGGATTTATTTATAGACATCAGAGTTCAGCACAAAAAAATGTAAGCACATTAAAAATGCAAATGTATATATATATATATAAACATATTAAAATTAAATAAATTATTATATTTATATTGTCTATTGTTTAATTTTTGCAAATTTTTATGCACAGTGGGTTATAGAAGTAACAAGAAATTCAAGACAACAGAGAATAAATGAACACAGACATGAAATGAACAAATAATAACTTTAATTATTGTCATTATAATTCAATGTGTAAAATGAACTGTATCAGTTCTCCGATTGCCAATACTATTTGAATTCTTTACTCTGTACATGAAAACAGAACACAAATTATATTATTCAATACATATATATCTTACTATGATGCTGATTATGCCTCATCTGATATCTGAAACGACCATTTCAGTAACAAATTTTGACCAAATCAACAGATTTAAAAACAGTAGCTTAATAAGGGATAAAAATATTTTCTAAGGGGTTTTATAACCACAAAAAATTTATTTTTTCTTTTAATATAAATTTCAACTTATTCAATGTTAGAACAATTTGATCAAAAAAATTCCATAATGTTGTTTATGTATATATATGTTTTCACACATTCAAATAATTACTAGATACACAAACAAGATTACTAGAAACAAAACTTTATTAAATAAATATTAAATTGAATTGATTCATCAAACAGAATCCTCTTCGACTCAGATTACACATTGCTGATCTGTTTTCAAATGGCCCTCAAGACGTCATACGAGGAGATAGCTTTGCTACTCGTAAAATATTGTAAAGGAAAGAAGTCTTGATGAATTTTTGCAAGTTGCTTTAAGTGAGAATTCTGTGAAAATGCATTTGTAGGGTCGTCTTCAAGAATGAATCAATATGTGTCTACACAAGGCATCTTTACGCCGAAATCTTTCCCCGCAAACAGAACATTGAAAAGGGTGTTCTCCTGTGTGAATCCTGAGATGAACCTTCAAGTCACTGTTTCGAGTAAAGGCTTTGCCACACTGAAACGGACACTTATAAGGTCGCTCTCAGTGTGAGTACGAACATGCTTTTTCACGTCACTGAGATTGTATGAACGATATTCACAAAAGGGGCAAAGGTGTATCTTGAAATTGTCACCAGATCTGCTAACAATGCCTGCAAAAGAAAATAACAATTAGGTTGGTTTTATTTACATTTATTAGAGTTCCGCACAAAAAATGTAATAACATTAAAAATGCAAATATATATATATAAACATATTAAAACTAAATAAATTATTATATTTATATTATCTAGTATTTAAATTTTTGTAAAAAGTAGGTTATAGAAATAACATGTAATTCAAGACAACAGAAAAATAAATGAACACAGACATAAAATGAACAAATAATAAATTCATTATGTCAAATGAACTGTATCAGTTCTCATTCCCAATAGTGGGATAAAAATACTTTTCTCCACATCAATTTAAATTCTTTACTTTATACATCAAAACAGAACATAATATATATATTTATATATCTTACTATGATGCTGATTATACCTTATCCCATATATGAACATGGTCTTTTCAGTAACAAATTTTGACCAAATCAGACAGATTCAGAAACAGGGGTTTAATAAGGGATAAAAATATTTTCTATGGGGTTTTTATAACCACAAAAAAATTTATTGTATAATTTTTATATAAATTTTAAATTATTCAATGTTAGAAGAACAATTAGGTGAAAAAACAAATTCCACAATGTGCTGTATATACATATATATATGTTTTCACACATTCAAATAATTATTGTAGCAAAATATCTAGACATCAAAAATGCATTAATAAAAGCAAATTGAAATCTATACAATAAAATACTAATTAATTGATTCTGAAATAATAATAAAATAGCACAGATTTTAATTTTTAATATACATTAATTTTCACCTTATTAACTGAAAATTAAATAAGGATTCAGGTATAATGACATAAAAATATTCAAAGATGAGCAAATATTTGGAACTGAAGCAAATCTTAAAAATCTTGGTATCACCCAACTTTGGAAATTTATGCTTAATTAGAAAATGCTTGCTGAATCTATGCTTGTTATGAAAGAATTTCTATTTATATTCAATTACATGAACAATTTTGAAAACCTATGAATTACTAGGTACACAAACAAGATTACTAGAAATAAATCTTTATTAAATGAATATTATGTAGTTGATTTATCAAACAGGATCCTATTCCACTGAGATTATACATTGCTGATATGCTTTTAAATGGCTCTCAAGAGGTCATACGAGGAGAAAGCTTCGCTTCTCGTAAAATATTGCAAAGGGAAGAAGCCTTGGTGACCCTTTCCTCGATGAATTGCTTTAAGTGAGAATTCTGTGAAAATGTTTTGAGACAAGTAAGACATTTGTAGGATCATCAACAAGTATGAATCCTCATGTGTGTATTCAAGGCATCTTTACGACGAAATCTTTTTGCTACAAACAGAACACTGAAATGGGTGTTCTCCGGTGTGAATCCTGAGATGAACCCTCAGGGGAGCTGTTCTGCGTAAATGCTTTGCCACACTGAAACGGACACTTGAAAGGTTGCTCTCCAGTGTGAGTTAAAATATGCTTTTTCACATCACTAAGATAGGTTGCATGATATTCACAAAAGGGGCATTGATTTATCTTTAAATTGCCTCCAAATCTGCTAACAATACCTGCAAAAAAAATAAACAATTAGCCTGGATTTGTTGATGGTTATTAGAGTTCAGCACAAAAAAATCTAACAACATTAAAAATGCAAATATATATATACGTACTTACATATGAGTGTATATATATATAAACTAAACAAATTATTATATTTATATTGTCCATTGCTTAATTTTTTGTAAAATTATTATACAAAGAAGGCTATAGAAATAACAAGAAATTCAAGACAACAGAAAATAAATGAACACAGACATAAAATAAATAAATAATAAAATCATTATGTCAAATGAATTGTGTCAGTTCTCAGATTGCCAATAGTGGGATAAAAAACACTTTTCTCCACATCAATTTAAATTCTTTACTTTATACATCATAACAGAACATAATATATATATATCTTACTATGATACAGATTAAGTCTCATCTCATATCTGAACAAGATACTTTCAGTAACAAATTTTGACCAAATTGGACAGATTCTGGAACAGGGGTTTAATAAGGGATAAAAATGTTTTCTAAGGGGTCCTATAACCACAAAAAAATTTATTTTATACTTTTCCTATAAATTTTAAATTATTCAAAGTTAGAAGAACAATTAGATAAAAAATATTCCCCAATGTGCTATATATACATATATATATATGTTTTCACACATTCAAATAATTACTGTAGCAAAATATCTGTCAAAAATACATTAATAAAAGCAAAATGAAATCTATACCAATTAATTAATATAATTAATTGATTCAAATAATAAAATAAGACAGATTTTAATTTTTCATATATATATATATATATATATTTTCACACATTCAAATAATTACTGTAGTGAAATATCTAGACTACAAATCATCATTGATAAAATAACACAGATTTTAATTTTTAAAAAGAGTGGCTTTTGGCCACCTTTGACACATTTAAAATATGATAATTGCCAGTGAGAAAAAAAATATTATGGAACAAAATAGAAAAATTGGTTAACTCACTTTATAAAAAAAATCTTTGCCTATTAACATTTCCCCTTTTCTTATGGCACATTTGCAACATAGCTTAAAAAGCACTTTAATAAATGCACATTTAGGATTAAAATAGACATTATAAAGTAACTATAGATTTCAATAAACACAAGAAAATTTAGGCCAAAAATTCCTTTGAAATGTTGAATCTTAAGTAATAAAAACAAACAAACAAAAAAATAAATACATATTAAGTTTTTATGTGCCTTAACAGCAATCTAATTATTTTGGTACTTATATGTTTTTAATCTTCAGATTTTCAAATTTCAAAAAAAAAAAAAAAAAAAAAAAATAATAATAATAATAATTGTTGAAGTTGAAACATGCCTTTTCAACAACATGCAGAGAGGAGGTCAAAAAGGATTGCTTTGTATATTTTCAAAAGGGCTACTTGCATATATTAAAACAAAGTAACAAAAATCAAAGTGGATTCATTATTGTAAATTAGAGATTCACACACAGGAAATATGAGGAATTTATTAAATTAAATAAAGAAATTTTTCAATGTTTTGATTGCTAACCTTTTTGTTATATTGGTTTACATACATTTGTACATGACATAGCAGGAAATTCGAGATAACATAAAAATTATATGTGTATGAAAAATATAATTTTGAGTATAATTAGAGCATTTTTATGGAATGAAATGCAACTTGAACAAATATATTATTTTGGAATATCACAAATTAAAAATGTAGATAATATTTTTATTAATGTAAAAATAATACCCTAAGATCAAAATATACTAATTAACAAATCATATGTAAAATAAATGCAATCATACATTCATTCATGTTTTAAGAAAAGTTATTAACAAATGATGTTTTTCTATTGATACATTATTCCCTACAATGTTAAAAATAAATCTTGTCCTTCATAAAAATCACATGAAATATTTTTGCATAATTTGGCCCTTCAGTCAAAAAATGTACTTGTTTTTTTTTAAAAAAAAAAACTAGAATATGCAATAAAAAAAAAAAAAACTACTTACTACTTAAAAAAACTGTCAACAACCCATTATTTTTAAATATAAAGAGCCCCATCATATATTTAAAGCTGCAATTTTACGATTACTAATTACAATTAAATTTTACGATATTGCATTTTTATTCATATTTATTTAATGATTACTAGAAGCATGAGGAGCAATAAACAAGCTCATCTAGAAATAAAGTTTTGTTAAACATATATTAAATAACTTCAAAATGAATTTCAAAAAAAAATATATTTTATTATCAATAACAAAAAAGCTATATAAAAAAATTAACCAAATATTGTAATAAATTTTTTTAATTAAGATAGTGTATTGGAAAAAAAAAGCAATAAAATAGATATATTCATTGTTGTCAAATTTAATTAATAAATAATAATCCCCTATTCTTAAAGCATACAGGAATTGGAAAAAAAAATAATTAAATCAAATCTAAAAAAATTATTTTTCAAAAGCGCAATTGTTTTCCACATTTTTTCTAAGTCAAACTTGTTAACACTTTCCTAAATGATTTTTATATGTCTTTTTAAGTGACGATGCTGGGAAAACCCTTTGGTATAAAAAGAACATTTGAAGGGACTTATGAGTCCTTATGTGTTTATTCAAATCATATTTACGAAAAAATCTTTTCTACAAATAGAGCCCTGAAAAGGGCGCTTTCCGGTGTGATGAACTTTAAGATTGCCTTCATGACCAAATTCCTTGCTACACTGAAAGGAACACTTGAAAGGATGCTCTCCAGTGTAAGTTAAAATATGCCTTTTCATGGTACCAAGATGGGTTGAGCGATATTCACAAAAGGGGCATTGATTTTGAAATTTCCTCCAAATCTGCTAACTGCTGTAAAAGAAAATAACAATTAGCCTGAATTTATTTATAGATATATGATTTCAACACACACACACACACACAAAAAAAATGTAAAAACACTAAAAATGCACACACATATATATGCATGTATTTGATGATTAAATGTATATATAAAATATAGTAAGCATGTTATTATATTATCTATTTTTACATATATATATATATAAATATTAAATATATTATAATAAAATAATAATATTTAAAAATATTAAATATTATCATACTCAAAACGTCTATTGCTCATTTTTTGTAAAATATTTATACAAAATAGCTTACAGAAATAACAAGAAATTCAAAATAAACAGTAAAATGAGTGAACACAGGAATAAAATGAACAAAAAAATAATAATTCACTGCTTGAAATGAACTGTATCAGTTCTCAAATTGTCAATACTGGGATACAATTATTTTCCCCACATCAATTTATGTTCTTTGCTATCTGCATCATAATAACAGAACTTAAAAACATTGTCCGAAAAAAAAAAGATATCTTATTATAATGCTGCTCATCTCGTACCTGAACACAGCGGTGTGAGGGAGTAAGTTTGAACACAAATTGTGTGAAAAACTGTTATTGAACAAAGCAGAAAAATTTATTAACTGAAGAAAAATTCCTTCACAAAATCTTTGCTTGCTAACAGTTTTCGCTTCCTCATTGCGCATTTCCCAATAGCTTTTAAAAATTTGTAATTAGGATTCAATTCTAAAAAAATCAATTAAAACAGTTCCGGAAAATTAATTTTCAAACAGCACAGTTCTGTTTCCCCCCATTAATTGTGCTTTTTCTGAGATCAAACTTGGAGACACTTTACTAAATAAAATTTTACTTTTGTTTTAAAATTGAACATAGCGAAAACGCTTTTGTTCTCCATAATGTGTCCTCATGTGTTCATCTAATACATCTTTACAAGAAAATCTTTTGATACAAAAGTACACGGAAAGGGTGCTCTCCAGTGAGAGCGTCAAATAAGCCATTAGAACACTTTCTTTGCCACACTGAAACAGGTAGTTAAAGGGTGTATCTCCAGTATAAATTAAAGCATGTCTTTCCACATGACTAAGACTGATTGAGATCATTTCGCAAAAGGGACACCGGTATCTCTTTAAATCTGCAAAAGGAAATAACAAAAAATTAGTGTGGATTAATTCATAGTTATTAGAATTTCACTCACAAAAAATATTAAAATAAAGTTCAACTTTTCAATGCTTTGACAGCATTTCAATTACATTAGACATAGTGCTACTTCGTTATTTGTACTTAACCCGGTCAAGATCTTTGAACTTATATCAAATGAATTTCCTTGTATCGACTGAAACATGCATTTTTACATAACTAAGTTTGATTAAACAATATTTGCAATGGGTGGTCTCATTTATCTTCAAGCTGCCTTCAAAAATGCTATTCATATATGCAAAGAAAGACGAAAATCAAGGTGATTCATTGCAGGAGATATTAGGGATTAATACTTAACAAAAATTAAAAATTTATTAAATTGAATACATTTTTATTTTCAATATTTTGATTACTCAGTTATTAGATATCATGTTTTGCATACAATAGTTAGACAAATAACAAGAAATTTGAGGTAACATAAAAATTATGAATGTAATAGAAAGAAATTTAATTTTCCGAAATGCAATGTATTAGATCTCAAAGTGTCAATATTGGGACAAAGACTTTTGTATCAATTTAAAATTGAATAAAAAATATTTATTGATAATTTTTTATTATGTTGTCAATTATGTGTCCTCACAGGTCTGAAAACTAACCCAACAGGCATTAATGTCCACAAATATTTTAAAAATCTGAATTCTTACATTTTTTTTTTTTTTACTTACTTATATTTGAATTTTACACGAATAAAATCATAAATATTTTATGTAGCCCATAGGAATAAAAATATCTTTGACAAGTTTAAAGCTTTTTTTTTTTAAATATTTTATCAAGTTATTTTAATAATTAATAATTCCACAACAGAGTTGATACTTTGAAATATAATAAAGTTACTTAATAAATTATAATATGAAGAAAAAAAACCAATGAATTTCAAATACAAAAATACTTACAGAAATCATTTTGATAAAACAAAAAATAAAAATTTAGAATACATATTTTAAAAATTTCTCTTTCAATAAAACAGGTAAATAAATTGCAAGTGTCAAAACTGTATAAAACATTAAATTTATACACACTTAGATACAAAAATAAAAATCAATAGACAAAGAAGATATAACATGACATTCAAGACAATAGCCAAAATAATGAACACAAAAATAAAGTAAAGATAAAAATTAATTGTTTGAAATGAATTATAGGAATTTCCAGAATATCAATATTGAGATACAAGTTCCTTCATCTGCATCTTAAAATCTTTACTTATGATACATTTTTTGAGAATCACAAAATTAATATAATGGCAAATATGTATCATCTCATGACTGATACATACTAATGCAAATAGATTAATTTCAGTAAATAATCGACAAAATCAATTTTGTACATGTTATATTTCTACTTTAGCAGTGTCCCCACCTCTAACTCCTCTTGAGATGAACTGTATTAGTTCTCAATTTGTCAGTAGTGGAAGTTTGTCAGACCTAAGTTTTTCTATTTACAATCAATTAAAATGTTTGAGTTATCTTAACTGGTGAAAATAACACAAACTAATTATGCTAATACATTTATAAATACAATTTCAAATATGCACATATTAATAAATTTGTAAATCCTCATACAAATTTATAATAAAGCTGTAAGCATATGTGTTAACTAGAACATAGTATCATGATTTCTTCTCATTTATATAATATACTATATACTAGAGGGCCAGTCAGACGATCGACGTTTGATCTGCCCTGAAAATAAAAATAGTCCTGGAATCTGATAGCAGCGCCACCTACCTAGTCCAATTGTAAATCTAAACATTCCAGGGATCCACTCAAACACACACCCAAAATTTTATTAAAATAGGCCCAGCCGTTTGGGAGTTCAATACTCATACTTTCATTATATATATATAAATGTATAATAAAGAATTTGTACCAAAACTTATTAATAAAAAAACGTTTAATTATAAAAGACAGAGATAATAATCTAATTTTGAATGAGCACAGTTGTTGCTACCGTGACCATGAATTTAAAATATCATTATCGAAGTAAGTCAAAAGTTTTCACGATTGCGGTCGCCAGCAATGGTGCCGCTTCACTATACAAGTCTTCTCTTAAGTTGGCCTCTATTGGCACCCTACCCAATTGCAAAACATGGGGAGTGAGTGCTGGGCACTCTAGAATGTGCTTTGGTGTTAGGAAAGCGTTGCGGCAATTTCTGCAGGGGATGTATTCCCTAGTCTTGTCTGGGAGAATCTTCATCCCTCTGTAATGATTAGTTCTGAGTCTACTAATAACTGATGTCAAACTTCCTAGGGCAGTTCAAGTCCTTGATATGAGCACAATTGGCATCATATTAAATTTCTGAGTTAGGATCATTTTCTTTTTTTTTCTGATTATTTTTCTATGTGAATTCTTAAGTGTGTCTTAATGGTTGAGAGAAAAAGACTTTGGTTCAAATTAGGACAAATGATTGGATGTTCTCAAGTATTATTTCTGATGCTTTCATTTAAATATTCTTTACTAGAAATTTTTTTACAACAGCAACATTAGTAAGTACATTCATCTGACACTCCTTCAGGTAGCTACAATGAATATTTTATATACAGAAAACATGCAAGGGTTGCTGTCAATTATGGGGAAAGGGGAAACATGGTTTTTAACATGAATACGATTCACTGAGTGATAATTGCAAAAGGGACATTGACGTCTGTCCTCTTCGTCTTCAAACTGGTGTTAGCATAAGCAAAAAAGAAAGTAACAAAAAAAATTAGGGGTATATATATATATATACTGAAAACTTCATATACAATAAAATAACAAGTAATATAAAAAAAAATTTAAGTCAATTCCTACTCTTTATTCACTATATTGCAGAAAAGTCCTTTACAAATAAAGTTGAAATTTTCCTCTTACATCTGGCGCCATCTATTATTAGATACATGCAACTTAAATCTAAAAAAAACTAAAATTAATTAATTAAATTTAATGAATGAATTAATATTTGAAAAACTGTATTAACATCATGTGCCATCCACTACAAGTTAAAAAAATGTATTTGAACTTGAGTGGATGAATAAAAAATATTTTATTAACAATTAAAAATTTGAATAAGATATATATAGGAAGATTGTGAACTAATAGTAGGAAATGAAAAAGGATTAATTAAATAAATCTTCAAAACAATAATAAAAATGTTCAAATTATTAGGTACACTGGCATTTTCTTCTATGGAAATAGTTACATTTTTCATAAATTTTATTAAATGTTCTTGGGAAATAAATCAAACTTAAACATCTAATATTATATTTTGAAAATTGGTGAGATTTGTACACAATGCTTAGTGGAAAGTATATCTCTTGAGTGAACTTCAAGCTTTTGGTAATTTTAATATATATTAATTTTACTGCAAAAAAAAAAAGTAATAATAAATATAATTAGAAAATTTTCATGGAATAAATATAGTACATTATTTTAAGGGTTTAAAAAATTAATATCAATGTTGAAATAAATATTAAAAACTGAAATAAATTTTTTTGATTATGGCCACAAAAAAAAAATTACCCAATATTCTTTTTCAAATATGTATCCAAAATTATTATGAAATATAATAGCAATAATTCTTACAATATAATAGTAAAATTACATTTTTTTCCCATAAAAATCATGTGAAAGTATAGTTAATAATTTGTCCATTTAACATCACTTACTGTGAAGAGTGAATTAAATTAAAAAAAGCAATAATTAAATCGGCTGAATAAGCAAGCAGCTGTTCTTATAGAGGACATATTATACATCAAGTATATATACAGTAGAACCTCTTTAAGTCGAAAACCTCCAAAACTCGAAAATTTTTTTGTTCCCTTCCCTTCAAGCCCCAAAACCTCCATTACTGGAAATTTCAACCCTTTATATGTCGAAATAATTCGCCAATCCCCACAAGCCATTTTGGTATATATTTTTCCTCCGTAACTCGAAAAAAAAAAAAAAAAAAAAAGTGGACCTCTGTATCACGAACATTAGCAATGTTTGATTTTACAACCTTTACATTTGAAACTAATTACCTCTATAGCTTGAAGAAAACTAAATTACCGACTTTAAGGATTTGCCGACAATGCACGGCATTGTTTCTTATGAGTATACAGTAAAAAGAATAATTAATTCTATGAATTATTCTTATTATAATTCCAACACACACAAAAAAAAAAATACAAGTTTAAAATTTTAAGAACATAAAATATAGGAATTCCATTTTTTAGAGATGCAGCCTTAATAAAGTAATATGTAAAATAAGTCCATCACAATATGTTTACTAAGAGTGGTCACATTTATTTTAATGAAAATACATTTAGGATGAATAGGTATATTAAAATTTTAAAAAAATCTACTTGTATAAATATTACACTATAACAATTCTTTTTTCCTTTCTTAGAAATCATGAAATATGAAATAAAAAAAAAAAGGAATTAGTTCTCTGCTTTTAATACAATTTAAATATAAAGCTAGACAACACAATTTAAAATGGCTCAATTTTTCTAAAAGTAAATAAGTATTAATATTAGTAGGAGGAAAATTGGTCTTTAGTACCTAGAAGTACAAAAGACTAATGTTTCAACAAGTAACTATTGAATAAATATTTTTAGTTTATTCCTATATTTAATTTTCTAAAACATATATTAGGTAAATAATTTGACAGTAGGCCATCTTTAAGAAAGGGCAATTATTCATGTGTGCTCTATAGACTCAAAAACTACTCGAACAGTTTCACTAAAAATTTCATTTTATCTGGATAGGTGGCAGTGTTGCTTTTATAATGGATTTTTCACATATCAATTACTATTCAAAAAATTATTAAGAAATTGATAATAAAAGTTAATAAATGAAATATTGCAAAATTGGATTCCTATGGGCAATAAACAATTTAAAAAGTAGAAATTTTTTTAATAAAGAAATTATCACACATAATTCAAATTAAAGTAATTTGTAATGAATAAATAGATATAAAACTTCTAATTACATTTATTTCATTCAAATATATATACTCAGATTTAGCAATAGTAATGAATTGCAAGGTCCATAAGAATGAAATAAAAAAACATGCTGTCATAGAAATTTTGAGAATAAAATTAGTCAAAAATATTTAAATACTTTTCTACAAGCTGACCAATAAAACAATATTTTTATTTATTCCTACAGTTAATAAAAAAAACAAAAACATATTAAATAAATCTTTTATAGGGTAACAGGAATACAAATTTTTTTTACCAGTTTTTACAAAAATGACTTCAGATTAAAGAATTTGAGAAGCAAAACTTAAATTATTTATTAAAGCAAAGTTTTAAAATCTCATTTTGAATCATCATAGTTGCCATCGTATTAAACGTCTCGCTAGAACAAAAAAAGTTTAGTTTTCTACTTACAAAAAATATTGACAGATTTTAGATTTTAAAAAAATATATAGATAGATAGATAAAAAATAGATTTTTGAGAAAAACGTTTACCATCCATAAGATATTTGAATGGATATTTTCTTGAATGTGATAAAAAAAAAAAAAAAAAGCACATTAATGAGAAATAAATGCATTGCCAAAATACAAGACCTGAATGCTGATTTGTGATCAGATTCATGTAATGAGGTCTTTTACAGCGATAGCAGACAATAAAATGAAACTGATTTTATAATTTTCAAATAACTTTTAGTTAGAAAAAAACAAAGCTTGCATCTTAATTAATATACAAAATTATCTTGTGTTAGTGTTATCTAGTTATTTATATATTGCCTATTTAAATTTTTTTTTTTTGAAGTCTTTTAAATTTTACATTTACAATTTGAGAAACTCCTTACTAAACATTCTTAATTTCATTGAAATAATAGAAATTTTATAGCTTTTATCAACATATATTATATTTTTTTTGTACATTTATCAATAGATTTCAATTCACAAATTTATATGTACTGCTTATAAATTTGATTAAGAGTAAACAAAATTTATGCATGTTAATCATAATTTTATTTCATTTAAAATACTAATCTCTTCTCCTCCATCATAAAGATATTTTATTACTATAGAACTCTTATTATTTAATTATTTACATAAATTATTAAGAGATCATAACAGTTCTTTTTGGTATACTTAAAATTAATAAATATCTATATGCTAAATTTCTGGATTTCTCCACAAGATATATTATACAACATAATGTAGCTTATAATAATATTCTAAAGTATAGTAATTTTTTCATTTATATAGCGTATTAAAAAAGAAATAACTGAATTAACTCACAAAAAAGGAAGTAAAAGTAACTTTTATAGAAACAACTACTTCCTTACATCCAGTCAGTATATATTGTAATTAACAGTTGAAAAACAAAAAAATTGACGGACGCTTTTCTAAATTATTCAAATGAATTATACCTTTTCCAGATAAATTAGAATTTAAAAACTTAATGCACGTTAATAATTGATGACATTTTGTTTTCAAAACATAACATTCTTATAAACTTTTTTTGATTGGCTCACACCTTGTGTTGCCATACATTAGAAAGAAGTAGTAAAAAGTACAAAGTTTTTATGTGTCTCATAGCACTGACAGTTTTTATTAAATAATATACTCTTCATTCGCATATTTCCTCTCCGGCATTAAAACAACTATTATTTCTGTTAACTCTCCAAACTTTTCTATTTCTTACAATTGCTTTTGATTACGTTCCAATTCTTATCGTTAAATCTAATTTTGAACATGATCTCAACGTTTTGGTTTCCATCAGCAATAGCAGGTGATTATAATGAGCATCACCTATAATAGACCTGTAAGAGAACTAACAATACAATTGTCCATGATGTGAATATAGACAATGTAGCGGCATCAAGTCTATTTCAAATTCCTCCAAATTCTGCAATCACTATAGATGTTGTTTCCTATTAGGATTAATTGTGAAATGAATGTAGGGAGTTTTGCTCATAGATGACACCGCTGAAGAAAACATCAACAACATATATTTAAACAAAACAGCACAACACAAACATATTAAACTCTTTTTTCTTTTAACACAACCGTTTCAGCTTTCTTTTCTCGTATATCTGTTGCCACTCCTGAACAGAGAAACTTACATCGCATGGAGTTTGATCGTAACGCGACAATAGATATAGCTGACACTAATAAATTTAAATTTAATACCTGAATTACCTCACTTTCAAAACTTTCTTCAGACCACAACCGGTCATTGTCAATTTCATCCTCTGTTACTCTTCAGTTCCCTTTGTGAGAAATATCTGAATCTGCTGGTGTAAGTTATCCTCCACATTTAATTCTTCCTTCAAATGCTAGAAATGCTCACATGATCTCGATTTTGAAGTAGAATAACTCACTAACGAAATCATTAATTTCCATAACTCTCCTGATAAATCAATTAATTTTACGAGTACTAGTTACCTTCGACCACATGTCAAATCTATTAATACTAATAGTAGTAGAACAAGGACAAACTGACGAATCTTCCTCAGTCCATCCAACAAATCTTTTAGCAAGTTGCATAAACCCTCTTTAGGAGAGCTATTGCTAAGTTCAAACGGGATTCCTAGATAGTTACCTGTAAACTTGATGGATCCAGTTGGCAAAACAGCAACTAGACTCAATAGAAAAAAAAGATCTAATATGGTAAACTTCACCCTGCCTCTAATAATTCTATAGCTACTACAGAAGTTGAAAGGTAGAATTCTTAGCAGATAGTCTACGGAACTGTTTCTTAAGAAAAACATTGAAACTACTACTAATATTATCAATAAACCTAATAATAAATTAAATTCATCTCATTCCCTCATTGAAACCACTCATACTGAAACTTCTATCCTAATTTACTACAATTCTGCTATTAAAATTAATAAAGCTGCTGGTTTTGATGGAATCCTTAATGAAATGCTTAAAAATCTGTCAGAAAAATCATATTTCAAATCTGCCACATTGCTGATTCAATTATTAAAATTGAATACTTCCCAAAAAATTAAAAGAATTATTCCTATCAGAAAACCTGGTAAGAATTCAACTTCTTTATCTATCAAAGACGGATCTTCCTACGTTCCACTGTCAGAAAATATTAATTTGCTGACAGACCATCTCAAGCATGAAACCAAGCAATAAAAAACTATGATACTCCACGAATTTTGCTTCATGGAAAATCCTTTTACTACTCATCAACTCTACTCACTGAGACTATTTCAATTTTTTTACTTGATACTGCTGTCAAGTAGTCAAAGTCTTTGATCGTGTAAACTTCTTGTATAACTTCTCACCGGTTTTGGTCAAAATGATCAGTAACTGTCTTTCTAATAGAAATTTCGTGGTTTCAGTCGGCAAAATATATCTTAGTTAAAAAAAAAAAACTATGGTAGTGCAACTCAAGGATCTAAACTTGGTCCATTTCCGTACAGCTTTTATATAAATGAATGGCATAGTTCAAACTCAGTCTGTCTTAGTCTCAATAGTAATATTTTTATAAGTTTTTTTTTTTTTTTTACCCATAAAACTTATAAAAAATATTAGTGTATATTTTTTTAAATTACAACAGAATCAATTTCTCGAATTTTCTTGAATTTTGAATTTTCAAGTATTCTTTATAATTTATTGAAAATTTTTTTTCAGTGAAATAATAAAGGTCCCGTTCATTTTTTTTTTTATCAAATAAAAACTTATAGAAAATATTAGTATATAATTTTTTGAACTACAGCAGAATCGATTTTTCGAAATTTCCTAAATTTTAAATATTCAAGTAAACTTTTAACTTCTAAAAATATTTTGCAGTGAAAAAAAGGTTCCGCTCATATATACGGATGTCATTTTCTATCAAATAAAATTTAGAAAAAAATTATTAGTGAATAATTTTTTAAATTACAGTAGAATTGATTTTTCGAAAGTTCCTAAATTTTGAATTTTGAATTTATCATTATAACTTCTGAAAACATTTTTGCAGACACATAAAATAAGTAACGTTCCATTAAGGATTCCTTTTCTTTGGAATATAATTTAGAAAAATAATTAGTGAGTAATTTTTTAAATTAGAATAGAATTGACTTTTGAAAATTGATATACACTGACGGAAAAAAAAATCCCAACGCCAAAAAAAAAAAATTATTGTAGAGTAATGAAATTCGAACAATGCATTTATCTTGTTAACTTGTTTAATTGACAAAATTTTAAAGATCACAGGTTACTTTAAGATCAAGAAAATGCATGTCAAATGTAAAGTGCTGTTACATTATAGCCGGTATAACTTCCAGAATTTTGAATGCAAGCCTGCAAACGTGCATACATTGTGTCATAGAGGTTCCGAATGTCATTTTGTGGTATGGAGTTCCGTGTCTGTTGTATTTGTTTTATCAATATTCAATTGGTGACAGATCTGATGATCTCGTAGGCCAAGGTAACATGTTGACACTCTGTAGAGCATGTTGCGTTACAACAGCGGTATGAGGGTGAGCATTATCCTGTTGGAAAACTCCCCTTGAATGCTGTTCATGAATGGCAGCACTACAGGTTGAATTACCAGACTGATGTACAAATTTGCTGTCAGTATGTTTGGGATAACCACGAGAGTGCTCCTACTGTCATAGGAAACTGTTCCCCAGACCATGACTCCAGGTGTAGGTCCCGTGTGTCTAGGCAGCAGACAGTCTGGCTGCAGGCGTTCCCCTGACCTCCTTCTGATCAACACACGGTCATCACTGGCACCAAGGCAGAATCTGCTTTCATTTCTGCCGCAGACGCAGTATGATGTGTCACAGCTGTACGCCCAATACGGCGGTCTTCCCTCTCAGTTGTGCTCCGTGGCCGCCCGAACCCGGTCTTCTTGAGGCAGTACCATCCCGTGACCACTGCTCCCAACAATCATGCATAGTGGACACATTCCGGCCAAGTCTTTCTGCAATATCTCGGAAAGAAAATCCACTTTCTCGTAGCCCTATTATACGCCCACATTTAAAATCAGTGAGTGGTTGATAATGGCTTCTTCGTCTTCTTAAAGGCATTCTTGGTTAACATCAACTCAATACATCAAATTTCAAAGCTCAATAACGCTCACGAACTTTACAGCACGCATTTAAAGAAAACCTGATTTGCATGTTCTGAGTGGCGCTACTAGTGCTATGCTTATGTGAAAATTGAATCGATGTCATCTTTCAGATGTATAAACAAGCCTACCAAATTTCGTTTATCTAACACAAGTCTTTCTCGGTGTTGGAATTTTTTTTCCGTCAGTGTATTTCGAATATTCAAGCTAACATTATAACTTCTGAAAAATATTTTGCAGAAACATAAAAAATTCATCGTTCAATTACTCATGACATTTTTTTCAAATAAAACTTAGCAAAAAAATATTAGTGTTGTAACATCTCGACCTTAAATAGACCTTTAACGACTTCAAGAAGAGGACCGCTTTCAGGTTCACGGGAACACTTTAAATTTTATTTACAAGCACTATATATATATGTAGACTTCTTTACGTCTAACAAATATACGGCTAGTCTAGGGATTTTTTCCAAACACAATAAAGATATACTATAAAATAACAACAAATTCCAATAATATCATATTCTGAAATGCATGCAAATTATACCAATATCATATTCTGACACACATGCAAATTATATCAATATCAAATTCAAAAACGCTTAAGCCACATATAACAAAAAAATGTAAGACACAGAAACATATCATATTAGTAGAAATAGTAGTTAACATTAGGTATGTGGTTAATCTAATACTTAATCCAAATTTTGCATAAAAGGATCAGGGGGATCCTCTCCTTCCTTAAAAACGTCTTCGAATGCCTCCAGTACACTTTGAATTTCCTTTGCTACCCGAAAATCTTTCTTTTGAATGATTTGGATCTCTGCACTTGGTTCCCGCAACCTAAAACCCGTTGATCTATCGTATCCTTTAGGTTGTTGAGTGTGAGTAAGACGAGGTATTCCGCAAATTGATAGACCACGCCAGCGGCGTAGTCTCTCATACCATTGGTGTTTTCGACCATCACTTATCTTCACAACATTATAGGCAGCATATTTTTTCCAGTACGCTGGCGAAGAACAACATTATTCTCTACTTTATCCCTATATTGGATGTTTCCGTCACTTTTTACTTTAGACATGCGCAATCCCTTTCCCTTTCTTCTGCTTCGTACGATAAAAATCCAAAATTATCTTTAATTGTATCTACGATACCGTGCATTTTTGCTCGGACAGCTTTAACGTTAACAGCGCATTCATCCTTCGCGACTCCCATTTGAAACTGAACTACATCTTCCTTTTGTGGAAACTCATGATTATCTTCTAAACTAAGTAGCTCTACCTCAGGGATGGGCAAACTACGGCCCGAGGGGTCAACTCTGGCCCGCCAGAATGTTCTATTTGGCCCGCAGATAGAATTTTAATTTGCCGGTCCGAGGCAAATTAAAAAAGAAATATATATTTATATATTATACATCCATCTCCTTTTCTACTTTGATTAAATATTCTTTTTTTTTTTAAAAAAAATATTATTTTTAATATTATTATTTTTACCTCATTTCCCGAGATTAAATTCAATATCCCCAGTAAATGAAGAGAAGCTTAAGATAGCCCAGTAAATGAAGAGAAGATGAAGATAGTTAAAAAAAAAAAAACCTGCATTGTGAGTTCGAACGCAGATTTCAAGATTTCAGTGCCATTCAAACAAAACTGGATACTTTTACCATGCCTTTCAACGTAAATTATGAAGTTTCATAATTAATCATCTCAAGCAGTTGTTTCTAAATATGCCAAAGTTAGAGTTTTACAAATCACTATCGAAAGTAAGTTTCCCAAATTTAATATCTCACGGTCATAAAATCAGTGCTATGTTTGCTTTATCTTATATATGTGAACAAATGTTTCAAACTATGAACCTTAGAAAGAATTACACTCATGTCCATAAATTAAGGATAATGAAGTTCAGGCAAAGAAAGAGACAGGAGCAAAACAAATTTGACTTATTTGTAAAGTCTATTTATTAAACAAAAGGTAAAGAGCAAAAAAGATGCTATATGTTTGACATAATTAATAAAAATTGCGATTTTTACTCCCAGGAGCAAATTTCAAAAAAGAACCTATTTACAAAAAACAGTATAACATGGTTAGTATGATGGTTAATATGGAGTTTGTCCCCGGACGATGCAATACAGGCCTTACAACGCCTAGGCATGCTGAGTATCAAATTGTCAATCTGATCTTGGGGAATATTACACCACTCATCAAGTAATGCCCTCCGAAGTTCCGGTTGACAGGTGGGAGGGGGTTGACGGGCTGCAATTTGTCGTCGGATGTTTCTATGTAGGTTTAAATTCGCTTTCGACGCAAGACAATTTGGCGTCTTCGTCAATGCTTTGGCTGTGACGTATAGTTAGTTGTTTCAAGTAAAAGAGTTAGAAGCGAATTATCTTCTCAAAGTTAAGTATGTACATATATATATAAGTAATAAAAAAAAAAACCGAAGTAAAGGTAGGTAACATAATAAGTATTATATTTTCAAAATACATATTATACATATTTTTTTTCAAATAAGATACCTAACTACTTTTTGAAGTCAATAAAAATTGTCAAAAAAGAAACAAAGTACTACTGTTGGATATTACCGCGAAAGTGTTTTTATTAAAATATATATTTAATAAATTACCTATTTTATTATTTATCTATTTGCATAATTTGCACCAGACCTAGATCCTTGTCATCATTTCTAGCAGCAATTACTCTACTTTGTAGTAGTTTTCATCTGTTCTATTCTTTTTGTATATTTTTGTGTCATGCATTGTATATTAATTGTTTGTATATATTATACTTAGTAGTTTTCGTAGTATTAATTGTTGTTTGTATATATTATACTAAGTAGTTTTCGTAGTATTTTTTCAATCTTTTTTTCGTCTTAATTTTTAATTTTGCATTTCTTATTTTCTCTTTAACTTTGCACTTGAAAATTTTTATGTAATCTGGGCAGACCATTATCACTTATTCCTTTTATTCTCTATATTATTAATGTTTCTCTCTCAATGGACTTTACTGTGTGCCACTCTGGAGTAAAGGTCGAAAAAATGACCAAGGCACTCCGTGAACTTAAATGATGATGATATTTATCTATTTTATTGCTTTTATTATTTAAAAATTAGCGTTAAAATAATAATTATAAGTGTAAGTACCTATAAATTGTTATTTAATAAACTTATTTTCGAACTCTGAGGATCACAGTAGGTAGGCATTTGCAGTTTTAGATTGTTTATATGTTTGGCAATTTTCGTTGATTTCGGCACAGCTGGGCATAACACCTTTACTCGTAAATTAAGTATCTAATATTTGTCAAAATTAAAAAAAAAAACTAAAATGTGCAAACTTCGCCGTGATAAACACGTTTTGACAAGTCCGTTCAAATCAGAAATCTTGAAAAATCAAATATTTGCCACTATCCATTAAAACAGTACAAGATAGAATAGCTAAAATGTCTTCAAATGTAACATATTTGCAGGTGGAAGACATTCAACTTTCTTCTGCCTTATCACTTGCTATAGACGAGTCTTGCGACATAAAAGACACGGCACAAGTTGCCCTTTTTGTCAGGTATATATCTTCCCAACATCCAGCAAAAGAATTTCTAGGATTGCTACCGCTCTCGGGACAAACTAGTGGGGAAGATATAGCGAATGCCTTGAAGACAATAAGATCGATTTAAATAAAATCGTTTCAATAGCAACTGATGGAGCCAGAAGTGTGACAGGAAAAATAAAGGGGCAACAACGATTCTTTAGAGCAAAATAAACCACGAAATTCTTACGTTTCACTGCATAATACACCAAGAAGCACTTTGTGCCCAAACATTTCCGGCCGAAATAGTTGAGTCCGGCTTCATTTTCAATTTCTAAAACAATGTCGCGATAAAACCAGTGCAACTGTTGACACGAGGTACTTCAGCACAGTTATAAAAAATTAAAGATGGATTTGCTGACAGATTTGAGTAATTCAAAACCAACAAAACCACTCTAGCATTCATAGTAAATCCTCTCAACACACATAGTAACGAAATCCACATTGAGCCATTTGGAACTGATACTGGATTTCTAGAAATGCAATTGATCGATTAAAAACGTAAAGCTTTGTGGAGTGGAAAATTTACAGAGTTGAAAAGCAAGTTGAAGGTCCAGAAATGTATGTACGTAACGCAATAAAAGTGGACAGCTTTAAAAGAAATACCGCGAGTTGGGGCACTTACATTCGACGGATGGAATAGTCTTCAAGATTGCTACAGTGAGGTGAAGAAGTTGGCATTTGGAGTGCTGACTATCTTCAGATCGATATATTCGGGCGAGCAAGCGTTCTCTTGCATGAATATAATTAAAAGTAAAGTAAGAAGCCAACTAACAAATGAAAATTTAGAGTCGTGTTTGAAACTTAAAACAACAAATTATGGGCCAAATTTATCCAAACTTTCTAAAACCATGCAAAGCCAACGCTCCCATTGAATTTGTTTGCTCAAATGTACGTGATTGTTTTTTATTTTTATTTTAAGTACAAGTTACATTGTTTAGTAAAGTTTAAATTTTCTACTTGAATAACCATGCAAAGCCATCGCTCCCATTGAATATGTTTGCTCAATTGTTTGTTATTGAAGTACTAGTTAGTTTGTAAGTAAATGTTTAATTGTTTTACTTAAATAATAAGTAATTATCTAATAATGCCATATATATATTATCTAATTTGTTGTGAAAAACACTACTTATATATGAATAAATAGATATTTTTCTTATGAATAAATAGATTAAAATTTTTTGATAAAAAAAAAAAAACTATTTATGCGAGTACTATTTATTGTTGTCGAGAAAAATTTTTGTGTGTCTCTTTAAAAACTTTGAAATTTTGTAAATTGTAATTTTTGGCTCTTCCGACTCAAAAGGTTGCCGACCCCTGCACCAGACCACTGTTGCGATGTCCACAATGCATGCTCTCTACTCCAGGTTAATCGCAGGCGACAGTGAGTTGCAGTAAGTGGAACACATCTGACAGGCCTACGAGCATATAGACCAATGTGCCCTAAGCGTCTGTACACGGTGTGCCTTGAAACTGTCGTACCGGTAGCTGAAGAGAGCTGACGAGACAGGTCTGATGCTGTGCTCCGTCTGTTTCTTTTGGCAGTAACTGCTAAATACAGGTCTTCATTCGGCGTTGTAACTCGGGGGCGACCTGTGCTGTAACATCTACTCACATTACCATCATCTTGGAATCGTTGGCAAAGCCTGGAGATGACACTATGGGCGATTCCAAGTTCCTCGGATACTTCCAGCTGGGTACGTCCACATCCCAGTCGTCCGACAATTCTACCACGTAAAAAATCATCCAAATGCTTCCTTGGTTCCATAACTATGCGGTTATTGCACTGAAAGGCTTTTAAAGCGCTTGTGAACAATTTTACTTCTTTGCCACCATTCCTTATATACCCCTCCCTTACACTCTCGTCATTGTGACGTACTATCCGCGTCATCTGGTGGTTTCCTGTAATTTGCATAGTCTTCTTCAAGATGTGTGTGATAATTCTACAGGTGAAATTTTTATTTTAGAGTTCAATTTCTGTGTGATTCTGAATTATCCTTAATTTATGGACATGAGTGTATTTTAGAAGTAGACTGACAGAGGAGCATTGAGCCTCGTTTCTTAGAATCAGTGCATCTCACTTCGATCCTCACTATAAGGAACTTTTAAAATGAAATCGCAATTTCATTCATCTCATTAACATATTTAAATTGTAATACTTTTATATTGTTTTTAAAATTTCAGAAAAATTTACCTTGCCCAGACAAACTTTTTTTTTTTTTTTTTTTTTTTCGATTTTTGACCAGCGACCGAAACTGTTTGCCCATCCCTGGCCTAGGGCCTCAAGATCAAGAGGGCCTACATTCAAATTGTTAGCAAAATTAGAATTACACTATTCTAAAAACAGTAAACACTAAAACACTGAATCAAAAATAAGGAGAAATTCTGCACATATGAATATTAAACAAACATAATAAGTAATTTACAAGCTTAAAAATGGGAGGTGAAAGCGCCTCATAAGTGAAATAGTCTAGGGCCTCTTTTCATCTAAATCCGGCCCTGCCAATCTCTAATATTTTAAAATTGGCGTGTTTTTGTTTGATTCTTTCGAAGAAAATATTTTTGTCTTATGATCACACAAATAAATTTAAATCTAGGGCTAAGTAGTTTAATATATATACATATACATATATATATATATATATATATATATATATATATACATACATATATATATACATATATATATATATATATATATATATATATATATATATATATATATATATATATATATATATATATATATATATATATATATATATATATATATATATATATATATATATATATATACATATATATATATATATATATATATATATATATATATATATATATATATATATATATATATATCATACATAATTACTCTTATATAATTAAACGATTTTAAAGAAAAAAAAAAATTATTCGAAAAATTATTAAAAGAATTTAAAAAGAAGTCATTCTTACCGTGAAGAAAGAATATTTCATAACTTCGATTATTTATTTATATTATTTCCATTATTATTTTATAACTTGATTTGTATAACATTTATTGAAAAGCCCTGGCGTAAATGTCGATGTTTAGATTTTTTAGGATTGCTCATGACTTAGAATCTCATGGATCACTTTGCAATTAAAATTAAAATTAAACCAGTTAATAAACTAATTTTTGTCTCTGATGCATCACAATTTGAAACAAATACCCCTATAGTTCTCAGCTGCATATTTCGTAACTTTCTTTCCAAAATGTGTAGAATCTTCCCGCCTAACGGATTTTTTCGTGTTTATTCCCGGTAGGAATATTATATATATATATATATGTATATATATATATGAATTATATAGCGAAATGTATCCTAAGGGCCAAGACTTGGCTACCAGCATACAGTAGTTCAGCATACGGTATATCATACAGGATACAGCTTACATCCGAGCAATAAAGGAAATTTTCTTGAATGAAAAGTATTTAATCACCATCCTTTCAATGGCATTGTCATCATTGTTGAATATAGATGTCGAGTGCCTGAACGCGAAGCGTTCATCTACTCAGTGGTATGTGAATGCAGTAGGAAAGAAAAGTCATGATAAATAGATAATAGTAATCGTATGATTTGTGAGAAAAAAAAGAAGAAAGTAAGAAAAATGTAAATCAATCAAATGTCATCAGTTATGAAAACGTAACAAGAAATTTATGATCAGTAAATATGCGTTGAAGTAAAATATCTAAAAAGCGATAAGTGAGCAGGAAATTATGGTGATTTGAGGTTTCGATTCTATTTAGAAGTAGAAAAGGATACTTGTATTTTTCCATTCAATTGCGTAAATATAGTTTGTGCCTTGATGAGAGGGTTTTCGTGAGTAGCAATGGTATTGAAGAAATTTCTAGAAAGTTTTGTAATATAATTGTCAATAGAATCAATTTTTAAATCTTGATGAATTGTAGAGTTGCGGACAAACCAGGGTGCACCAGTGATGATACGAAGAAGTTTGTTTTGAATAATTTGTACAGATTTCTTGCTAGATTGTGCAGCTAGACCCCAGATTGGGGCAGCATAGGTAAGGATAGGCCTAAGAACTTGTTTGTAGAGAAGTTTGTTTGATAAAGTTAATTTAGAAAATTTATTAATGAGTGGTAGAGTGAGATAAAATTTTTTCCAACATTTTTCTTTGATGTTTTGAATATGAGCTCGAAACGTAAGTTTATTGTCAATAATTAAGCCGAGATATTTAATATTAGTTGCCCATTCAATTTGTTGATCAAAAGGGAGAGATTAATATATGGTTGCCTGGCGTGTCCTTTTCGGAAAATGATGGCTTGAGATTTCAATGGCATTGTCCTTTTGATGTTTTCATTATAAATAAATATATCGCTTGTTTTTGTTTGTCTGTTTTATAAATCTGTTTTACTTGTAAAGTCAAACGTTTTGAAATGATGCCAATGACACATTTCCTTCATACTATTTAGAAATCATATGTGCACGTGACATCGTCATTTTTTCCCACATGCATCGTGTCAACGGAATGGAGATATTTATGTTTCTTTCAACGGATTCGACTCATTCGATAAAGTATTATTATTTTCAAACTCGTGATCAACACATAATCTTGACAACGAATTTTAATTCTTTCCAAACGATTAGAAAAACTACAAACTTTAGAAAAAAAAAGTCTTAAAAATTTTCTGCAAACAAATTACAATTTTTAATTTTCTTTTTTTTTATCAATCGCTTGGTTAATATTTCCGAACAAAATGAGTTTCCATCGCATGGCAACGTATCGATTAATTGTATTCTAAAAATTTGTTTTGTAATAGAATGGTTTATTTTTTAAATATTCAATGGATGAAATGAGTTTCAATGGAAATCTTTTTTATCTTTCCTTTAAACATGTGATTTTTATTTGCTTCGGAAAGAATATTTCGCCTTCTATTTTAAAAATAGAGGATAAAATTATTAAGTACAACAAAAATTTATTTTGACTTTGGATTTTCGATAAAACTTTAAAATGTATATATATTTTTTGCCAAATCTTTTAAGCAAATTCTTATCACCTGAAAGCAACAAATACGAACAAAATCATTGAAGGTGGAATTTAAAGAAGGTATGATTTTTCTTGATGATTACTTTATGTAAGATACTAAAAACAAAGAAACCAAACATTTTTGAAATTAAAATGATTAATTTGTTAAAATTTGTGTATATACTAGTTATAATTATTGTAGCAATTGCAATATTTTTAAATCATTATAATTTAAAATAAAATTAATATTTAGTATATAATAATATATTATATATAAGTATAATAAATATTTTTGAAAAACGTCAGGTAAACGCCTATTTGTTGCGTAATGATATAATAAACTACGTTTTTCGGTTTCTGTGTAGGAAGTATTATTGCAGGGACTGTTTAGCTTGTTTCGAAAAATAAATTGATAAAATAATCATTCATATATGTACGTTATGGTTTATTTTATAAAAATCGATCAAACACAGTGGGGCAAATCTCTCAAGAATTTAATTTGAAAAAAAGGAAACGCTATTTATAGTGTCACATTTTACAAATATATTTAACAGTAGCATCCTCTAATTGCATCTAAACAAGAGCTATTCGTAATTGGTAATTATGAATCGAAGTGCCTATTATAAATTAATTGTATGCCACTTTTTTTATTTAAAACATACTATTTTAGAGGCTATCAGAGGCATGAAGAATTCGTGAAATATATCTTCATGCAAAAACAATTTCGAAAATGTGGTGAAAAAAAAAAAAAAAGGAAAAAGGCTGAGATTTTTTTTTGTACAACTGCAGGCATTTATTCACGAACTCGATGAAAAATCATTACTAATTATTGAAAGATATCCATTATAGATTTAACTGTTTTGAATTTTTAACCTTTTTGTTACAAGTCTACGTCTTTTTTAAGTGTCTTACAATAATTATAAAATTTGTTTTTCACTGATTTGTTGAAATTTATTTTTCTGAATAAGAAATCATTCTTAAATACAGACGTTACTTTCAACCTATTGCTTATTATTCTTTTATATCAAAATAAAAATGAATTTTTAAAATTATAAAGTTTGTTTTATTTATTATTATTATTATTTTTTTGTTTGTTTTAGGTTAATTTAAAGGAGTAAAAAAATCCGGAGAGAAAGTATTTTCCAGCAATTTGAACACAATTTATCAAAACTAAATTTACTCTTGAGGAATTGTATTTTTCCAAAAAAAAAAGTGGAACTCAAAAAAAGGAACTCGGGATATATGGTGTTACAAGTTGAAAAAACCCAGAGAAACCACATTCTTTAAACACATAAAAAAATTACATTGCTCACTGAATTTTAAGGAAGGTAAGATTATTCTTGAAGTTTACTTTAAGTAAGATATGGAAAAAAATTAAAATTACTGAAATTAGGATGTTTAATTTAATGAGTAATATTTTCCTTATTTTATATAATTTTGATTATACTAATAAATAGTTCATTCAAAATTAATTTTGATTATACTGTTGCATGTTATGGCTCATTTCATGTGATCCATCAGACGAAATCAATGTTCATGGTAAAGAAGAACAATTTGCAGATTCACTTTTTAAAGCATCAGCATAAAATCTCAATTCAATCATGAGACGTCCTCTTGTGAACATTAGTAGTTACGATTTTCAACCTTCAAAAAGTTGCATTTTATTTTTCAAAATAAGAATGTTTATTTAATGTCACATTTTGTATAAATAATTAACAACGCCTCTTCTATTTATGAACAAACAAAAGCCAGTGTTAAATACTGATTAGGAAACTTAACATTTGCCATAAATAATTTTTCATTTCGATATTTTCATCAAAAAATAAGGTGTTAAAACTATGTCTCATAATGTGAGCAAAGAAACTTTTTTTTTTTTTACTTTCCTGAAAATACTTCTAAAGTAACAGAATGTTATGTTAATCCCGACAAAAAGAATTAAAAATTTTACACATTTTGATAATATGTTTACAAGGAGCGTTGGAAAAAAAATGCAATTACATAAAAAAAAGAAGTATGACTTGATTCAAATTAGTAACAAAAACATCCATAAAAGTGCTCGGATGCGATTTGTGCGGTAATGCACGCAACGAACAATTTTACTAACTTTCATATAGATATGTTTTTTAAAAATAGTTGAAATTTTTTAGTATTATAGATCGCATCTGTTTTTCAGTTTGAAATCAAGAAAACTAATTCTAGATAAATTTTATAAAAAATTTGTGTGTGTAAGAAAATTCGGTTTTTGCAATCCTTATTAAATATTTGAATTACTAAGTAGAAATATGAGAAAATTTGTTCTTACTCTGATTTAAAATTCATCAAAAGAACTGAATGTCATTTTTATAACTTGATTCGGTTCCCTATTAATTTTTCTTTATTTTCCTGCAAGTTTGGTTGATTTTTAAATGTAAAAAAAAATAAATAATTTAATTGCTACTAATTTAAGGAAGTTATTCTTTCGTATTAAATCATTTTGATATATTTGGTGAGGGTATTTATTATCGCTTAAGTAAAAAAAAAAATAATAATAAAAAAATAAAAATTTATATCTTATTTTTTTTTTTTCTTTTCTAGGTTAATTTAAGGGAATAAAAGAGTCCCCTAGCATAGAATGGGAAGTTCGAATAATTTACAAAGCAAAAATAAAAGTGTAAATCGTATAATCAGTATTTCTATTTAGCGCAGTATTAAAGGTGCGTTACGATTACAACATTTCAAAATCCATGAAAAGGTCTACAATCTAGTTGTTGGAAAGGGAAAAGGCAGACATCACTCGGATATTTCAGATGCATCTGACGAAGTTGAGCTACTAAAAAGAATGCATCGATGATTTTTAATCAACTAGGTGAAGTTGTACTCTTCAAGACGCCATTGGTGGCAATCACATCCCGCCACATATTAAAATATCAAGCCCACAAGTTTCAGATATTATTTTCTCTATACAATTTGTGGTTTGATTCATAGTCTGAATGTATAAGTTATTCCGAAAGTACAATCTCATCAGCAGCAACAACAACAACAGCAATATATTCAGTACCAAATTTTCGATTGCTCTTTATCTTAAAATTTTATTGCTTTTGTAAGAAGGCATACTATAAAAATTTTGATGGACAACAGTTGGTGACCGATTTTAATCAGGGTTTAAAATAGGATGAGAGGTCTTCAAATCAGATTTCTCCAATTATACTAGAAATACTTATGGAACATTAAAGGAACCACACTTCTTGTGAAAAGTTGCAAAAAAAGAAAGCATAGTTCTATATGCATTTTCCAACAAAACTGAGCTGCCAAACTCATCATAATTCAATCTTAGAAGAGCACAAAAAACCTCATCCTAAGAAATGTATTCCAGAAGCAGAAGTCAGGACGAATTCTTCACCATCTATGGGAATGATATCCACGACACTGGTAATTCAGAAGAAATGCGTCCTTCTACGTTCAATGCATCTGAAGGTTGTGAGAAATACGATTCAATTTTACAAACGAAGTCATGAAGTGTAGGCGGACAACAATCTTTTCATGAACACAGAGTGACACGAAACATAACACTGAGTAACTCACATTGTGTAAAGACAGAAATTCAAACTTGATAAACGAGAAATTATTATGAAGATGACATAAGATTTAAAAATATAATGATTCCATTCAGTACAGCTTAAAATAACCATAAAAATAATCCCATTTTTAAAAATTTTTGTTCTTAGGTTGTAAACTGCAATTTTGGTTTCACAAAAATATCAAAGCAAACAAACAATAACAAGAGATCGGAATCAGTATTTTGTGTAGCCACCACGCGCCGCAATAAGTGCTGCTATACGACGTGGCATGGAGTCAAACAAATTTTGAATGTCTGCCTGAGGAAGAGCATTCCATATTGTTTGTATGCGCACCCAAAGTTCGTCTGCAGAAGCAACAGGACGAGGATCACGAGCGAGACGCCGACTAACGAAATCCCACACATGTTCAATCGGCGACATATCCGGGGAATACGCAGGCCAAGGAAGAAGCTGTACCTGCCGCGTTGCAAAGAAGGATTGAACAGTCCTAGCTATATGAGGGCGGGAATTGTCCTGTTGAAATACAGCGCCTGGCAAGCTTTGAAGGAAGGGAACAGCTTGGGGCTGTAGAACTTCACTGATGTACCGATTGCTGTTCAGATTGCCCACAATTCATAGCAATTGAAATCGTCCATGATATGCTATGGCACCCCAGACCATAACTCGGGTGTTCGTCCACTGCGGATTTCGATAATGCACTCCGGAAGGTGGCGTTCACCGGCATAGCGTCTGACACGAATGCGGCCATCATGGTACCACAAATTAAAGCGGGATTCGTCAGAAAACACGGCATGCTGCCAATCAGCACGCCAGTCTCTATGCTGAGCGGCCCATTGTAGCCGCAGGCAGCGATGGTTTAGCGTGAGAGGGATCCTGTATAAAGGAGTCCTTGCGCGCAGTCCACGCTGCAGCAGACGTCTATGAATTGATGAAGCACACAATGAAACACCTGTAGCTATTGACTACTGTGCTGCCAATTGCCTAGAGGAAGCTGTACGGTCCGTCAGCGCCATGCGGACCAGGTGTCTATCATCGCCAGCTGACGTCACATTTCGGGGTCCACTCCCGGATTTCCGAGTTGTCCGACACTCGTCCGTCCACTGCTTCCAAAGACGCATCACTGTGCTGCTGTTACGCTGCACACGAGCGGCTACTGCACGATAAGACAATCCAGCTTCACGAAGGTCGATGATTCTCCCCGTTCAAACTCTGTAAGTTGTTCAAATCTCGCTCTCTTTCGTCGAAGAGGCATAAGTACCGATTGAGCTAACGTTTACCACTAGCAGATAACCACCGATAACCATACACGCCTCGCTACAGCCGTTTATTTATTCGGATCCATCCGCCGTTCAGAGGGCGCTGCTCAGCATACACATGCGCTACGGACTTGAAATTCTAATCATTTGCATGTCATGCGCTAATTTGCATTTTCTAAAAATTTCAGCTCACTCGCGTAAGTCCTTCATGGTGTTGCAATTTTCACAAACATTAGTTTAGAAAAAAATCGATTTAAACATGCAATTTCAAAACTTCTTACGACTATTTACAAATGCAATGTGATAGAGTGAAATTATTGTTGTTTATCTTGGAAGTTTCAGTACATTCTTCGAACTGAAGCAAGATCCATTTATTTATTAAATTTCAAAAAACTTGGAGATCAAATCAGGAAAATAAGCTTAAACAATTTGCAAAATTCTAAAAATAAAATGAATAATTAGAACAAAATTTTAACAAAAATATAAATGAAAAATGGGAAAAGGAGAATATAAAAACATTGACAAGAGAATATTTTTCTGACTCTCCCTGATATTTAAAATCTGCTCCGTTTAAGGAAGTCAATGAACTGCTTGACCTTCAATCCTTCTTCAGTGCTGTAATGCAAATGTATTCCTTGACTAGCTTTCTGCATTTACAACAACTAATTCTTCAAACTGCAGAACGATGAATATGACACTGATACATCTGCATTCGTCAAATGTTTCAACACACCCGGATTTCTGATAGTTTTCTCATATTAATTATCCATCAAATCTTTGTGCATGTTATGGTTAGTAATTTCTATGCAGCAGGGAAACACAAACTTTTATTGGTTATCTTTCGTAACAAGACGCTCTCACCGTTCAGAAGTGGTCTCCCGACGAACGCAGTATTATGAGCGCAGATGGCGCAGTTCCAATACCTCGGTGGTTGACTGGGGTGCCTCGACGGTACTGTAAGTAGGCTAAGGATGACCCGGATCCATGCATTTGGTGGCTGAAGGTGAGGGCCTTGTTCAAAGATAAACAATTAAAATAAGGAGTTCTTTCAGGGTGAAAAACAAATAGAAAATATGTAAAATGTTGTAGACTTGAAACATGGAATTCGAAATGTTCAAGAAGGCATCGATGACATCATGATTACTACGAAAAAGAACATAAATATTGACAGGATCACAGAAACAGGAATTGTGGACGCCATTGATCAGAACATCTGCCATCTGCGCTCATAATACTGCGTTCGTCGGGAGACCACTTCATTGATCAGAACATAAAAGAGAATGCGAATTAAAAAACTGCTGTTTTTAATACACATGAAATATGCTGCAAAGTAAAATGGAAAGAAAAAAATAAATGAAGCATTGCGAATTGAAGAGATATTCTTGTGATTGAAAAAATTCCAGAATATAAGAAAATGGGGAAAAAAACTATATAGAGGTGGGAGAAATTTTGAATAGAACATAAAATTATCTCACAATCAAAATTAATAATTTATACCAAAAACACTCACAAAAGTTGTAAATATTCGTAGATTTTACTAATTCAAAGAAATGAAAAATAAATGTATCTTATGCTAAAAAATTTAATATAGACATATGATTTTCCTGACTTTAATATGAAGACATCGTACGGTATTTTGTTTGGCAGCATCTACTTTTTTAACGCAATAATTAGGTGATAAGGTTAAAAATATGAATCATTTCATATTTTCAGCTAGAAACATTTGGAATAAAATGTAATTCAAATGCAAGTTGTATAAATTATAAATTTTAGGATTGAATTTATTTTAAATATTAAATAATAAATAATTGTCCTCCTTTACATGTTTAACAAAATTGTAATTTACAATGATTGAAAAATAAATTGAGTGAACTTTGTGTGTGTTCCTCCCTTAAATTCTTTTTTGTCGTTCTTTTACAGACTGAAAAAAAAAATATGATAAATATCATTTAATTTTTTCACTTCCTTATATTTTGACAAAGTTTGAGGGAAGGCTATAATTTAATTTTAAATGTCAAATTACTCATATTTTTAAATTCACGATCTGAATTCTGAACAAATTGCCTTAGTGTTAAATAATTTAAATAATGTTTAGGTTTACTTTTAGATTGATCACTTTTACTTACTAACACTAATTTTTGTTTTGTTTGTACTTGTTTCAATGTACAACAAGGATTCTGCTACTCTAAAACCATTTTAATTTGTATTGAAATTTCCCATGCCTTACACTTGGGTGCTAAAACCATTGGGAGGCTTTTCTGGCCTATGAATTTATTTTCCCCTGTCAAACGTAAAGATATAATCTTTTTTAAATTTCAATCGTTGGTTTTATTCTATTTAATAACAACATTATTTTTATTCGATGACTGCTGACTTTTATTCTGTTTACTTTTATGTTTTAGACTACGATCAAGTCAACTTGTTTTTTAAAAAAATCTGCTTTTAAATAAAAAAAGAAGACTTTTGGCAACACATTTCAACAAAATGTCTTTGAATAAAATATACCGTTAAATTAAATATCATTTAAGCTAATTTAAAATAAAATGATTAATAATAATCGTCTGCCGAGACTTACATTAATTTACAATCGATTCATTTTGCTTATTTCATTAAAAATTGACATAACAGGTGGTCTGAAAAGTTCGTTGACTGACACATAGATGGCGGTACTAGTATTAAATCCATATAATTTTTAGTTAGCCCTAACCTTCAAAAGACACATGTATAAATTCGACAGCTATAACTCCATTAGTATGTGAGTTATAGCATTTTTAGTGTTCATCACGTGCAGTCCACTCGGCTGACTGTCGATTGGACTCCGGTGTGAAATGATGGAGCCATGTTTCATCCATTGTCCCATATCGACGCAAAAATTCGGGTTTATTACGATTGGACAGCTCAAACACTGCTTAGAATCATCCATTCGTTGTTGTTTTGGGTCGATTGTGGCATTGGGTCGATTGGCACCCACTTTGAACAGAGCTTTCGCATATCCAAATATTCATTCACGATATGTCCAACACGTTCCTTTGATATCTTTAGGGTCTCAGCTATCTCAATCAACTTCACTTTACAGTTATCAGAAATTATTTTGTGGACTTTTTGATGTTTTCGTCGGTAACAGCCTCTTTGGGGCGTCCACTGCGTGCATCGTCCTCGGTGCTCATTTCGTCTCGTTTAAATTGAGCAAACCACTTCTCTACGGTTGATTTTCCTGGTGCAAAGTCCGAATAATGTTTATCAAGCCAAGCCTTGGCTTCAATATTATTTTTTTCGCCAAAAAGCAATGCTTCTATAAACACACGAAATTCCTTTTTATCCATTTTTTCAAACTAACAAAAGTTGCTTCACTAAAAATGCTATAACTCACATAGTAATAGTGAAACAGCTGTCAAATTTATACACGTGTCTTTTGAAGGTTAGGGCTAACTAAATATCATATGGATTTAATACTAGTAGCGCCATCTATGTGTCAGCCTACGAACATGTCAGCCCAACTGTTATATTTAAATTGACGCTGTCTTTTTTTCGAAAAACAGTTCACTTTTCAATTTTAATTGAAAAGTAAAATAGTTTGTTTTCAACAGAATATTTATAGCATAGCATTCAGATTAGGGTGATTCAATCGAATGGGAATCAAACATGAAGTCATAAAACTGAGAGAAAAAGTTCATCCTTCTTAAGGCTGATAAATAAGTCTTCTCTAGAGAAACTAAATTGTTATTTACATCTCTGGATCCAAAGAGCTCTTGGCGTAACTTTAAAATAAATTTACAAAAACTTGATGAAACTAACTTGCTGTTCTCATGTTAATAATATTAAAAAACTATTTTTGACTCTTTCAAACTGTTTCAATGTCAAAATCTTTCATTGATACTTTACGCCTTCTCATTCAACCTCCTTCTCCACTGAAAACAAGCTAGTATTCTACAGGAGTCCTATTATAACACGTGCCTGCCCGGTTTGAGGTTCAGCTGGAAAATGAAGAAATAAATATTTGAAAATAAAATCTTCGTATGATCATCACGATGGATCCTCAGAAATGATGACATCTGCCACTCTCTAACTCAGGAGTCTTCAAACTACTGCCTGCGGGATAAATCCGGCCCGCGACAGCGAATAGTTTACTGTTGCGGAAATAAGTTGGATAAAAAAAACACAGAATGATAATAACTTGGTTTTATTTAATTGCTAGGTAAAAAGCCTAATGACAAGCATAATACGCAGAAAAATTAAAGAAGCATAACAACTAACAAATAATTGAAATGAATCCACTAACATTGTAAACTAGTGAACATCCCGCGGTTACCCTCGGTGGTTATGTTGGGGTAAAAGAGTATATCGCATATGTATGTATATCGATGTTTGGAATGCATATAGCCTGAATCAAACATATGATACATATTTATGATGTATCCTGAAAATCCCCAGGAACGGAATAGTCTAGAAATTATAGATAATGGCAGAAAAATTAAAACGGTTTTGGTCCTTGGTACTTACTGGAGTAAACAGTATGGCCCTAAGGCTGGAAAATTTGGAGACCCCTTCTCTAGGCTAATTAGATCGGGACCTACAAGTTTAAAGTGGATTCCGAACATCTCACAAACATGCGTGTTACAGCCGGGATTCGAACCTGGAGCCTGTGGTACCAAAGCCCAGAGCGCTAGCCAACTGGCCACCAGGCCATTAAAAATTCATATGAAGACACTAGGTGCAACAAGGATACTATAGGTTCTGAATTAACCTTGCTTACACTAGAAGTCGTTGTTGCCCTGCCTGCCTTTGCCATCCCTGCCGATGACTTTTTAGCATGCATTGAGGATTAGTAAAAAAGTTAGCATAGGTGCATTGTGTCCGGAGGGGATTCCTTTGAAGGCGATGAAATAAATTTGGAAGAATAAATAAAAAGAGTTTTTGAAAAAAAAAAAAAAAAAGAAAATAAGGGGTCTTACTTTTTGGGCACATAGTATATGGTATTTGTTTTAAAGTGGCGAGTCTTTGATAATTAGAAAAATGAACGAAACCCTTTAAAAACTAAACAAAAGCAGCACATTTTTTGTAGACTTTCATTTCTAAAATCGCAATTCAATGAATTAGTGAAGTAGTAAGTCACAATTCAATGAATATAATATATTTCAAATTTGCCATGACTTTGGCATGTAGCCAATTTAAAAAAAAAAAAGCAGAAAGTTTTCAATGCTCCATGTTTGATCATTAAACAATATTATATAACAATACATTTATTATTATGTATGCAATTCGAGATCAATAGGAAATTATTAACTGAAGGCTTAGCTGATTTATTATTGTTTCATCAATTTGAAAGACAGATTTAATTGCATTGCAAAATATTCTGAATTCGTCTGCTGTAAAGATTCGTATGCACATTGTGATTGATAAAAAACCATTTAATATGGAACTTGAATTTATAATTTTTAAGTTTAAAAATTAAATCTAGAATAACATGTATCCAATTTTTGAAAAAATACAAAATGTAGCATAAAAAAAAATCCCAATATGCCATGCATAAGGGGAATGAACAATAATTATGTACAGGTAAATAATGGATAAATGTCATAAATATGTTTTTAAGCATTATTTAACAAATTTTATTTTTGAGAATTTTATCATTATTAGATACAATATAGTGACAGATTTTCTGTGAAAAAAAAATTTGCTAATGAAATTCAGTTCAATTAATAAATGGGAAATATTGAATTTTTTTAATACTTCAAATGATAGATTACAGCTAATTTCTAAATTATAATTAAAAATAGAGCTATTTTAAAACTTGGATAGTTAACAAGATAATAAATAAATAAGGGACAAATTAAACAAATTAATTGTAGAGAAAAAAATTCAATAATTTTTAGAAATTAAAAAAATTATGCATGGTGGTGATGGTTGCAATGAATTTTTCGTTTTTCTTAAATTAGACATTTCTTCAGCTTACGATTCCGTTTGGAGAGACGTACTCGTATATAAAATCTAACAGGTTTTCATACAGGGTACCACTGCAAAATGGGTTTATAATTTCTCCAATAGCATAAATTATTACGTAAAGAGATACAAATGGAATGAACTCTGTACGCTTGATTCGAGATCATCGATATGCTAAACTGTGGAATCTTGTGAAAAACATTAGTAAAACACATACCAGGTTGACACAAGCGGCTGATTACCAAAAGATAAGCAAATTAGGCTGTCGCTCATCTCATTAACTCCAGTGTTCATGAAGGATTTCAGTTTGCATGAGTTAGAGGTGGAGATTTGGAGATTCTAAGACTGGATAAATCTCCTGGACCTGATGAAATTCACAGGCAGATGATTAGTCATCTTGGAAAAGACGGTAAACAAAGAACTCTTGGGATATCTTCATCGAGTCTTGGAATATGGGACGGTTCCCACGAGGTTGAAAAAAAAAAGCAATTGTTATTTCTGTTAAGAAAATTAAAAAAGAAGCTAGCTCACCAGAGAGCAATAGGCATATTGATTTCACTTGCAAATGCTTGCAAATCAATGGAGAAAATAACTTCAAGAAGACTTAACTTTTACCTGACTACCAACAATCTTCTACAGAAGGAACAATATGCTTTTAGACAGGAACACTGCATCACAGACTAAGGGGCTCTATTTTTGTCAAAAGATTAGGGATGCCCATACCTTGAGTCCTATTAATCATATTGTAGTAGCCTTCTTGTATTTTTCTAGGGTTTTTGATAGAGTCTGGAAATAAAATTCTTCGACTCCTTTGGCATCGGAACACTGTAAACACACAATCTACCTAAAATACTTAAAACCAAAAATGGAGAGTTGCAAGTTAATTCGATTCCATTTAAACATTCGGCTCCAGATTTTTTTATAAAAATAATTTTTATTTCCCAATAATTCTAGAGGTTAGTGTTAAAATGAAATGTTAAAGAAGTACATTCAATTGCATTCTTTCATAATACAGCCACTAGTAAAGATCGTTAATGCTTTAGCAGCAAGCCAAATAGTGTTGAGAAACTTCTCGGCATTGAGGCTTTTTAAAATCTGTCTTGGATCGACCATGAAAAAAATATTATAAATGCTATACTATTATTAAGAACAAATAAGATTTAATATATAGTATCTTTATGCTTAAAGTGTCTATCTTTTTTTTTTTCAACTATTCTATAATACTTTTTTGGATACCTGTCAGTTTGGTACTGTTATTTTCATAGGACGTGTGTTTGTTGTTTCTTATCATCCCACTTGGTCGACAGCAATATCTAGAAATCCCAAAGAAGCCGTGGGGTTCCATGAAAGAAGGGAAAGGTGGGAGGTAGCTTCTGTTTAGATGGAGCACCGTAGGTAGAGTCTGACTTGACTCCGAGTCACTGACTTTTTACAGGTTAAGGGTTGTTAGCCGTATACCCAAAGTTCTACAGTTCTATTAGACCGGGAGCTACGGATTAAAGTGGGATTCCGAACCACTAAAAGGCATACATGGCACCACCGGCACTCGAACACGAAACCTGTGGCACCAAGCGCTGATCACTCTTCCATGAGGCCCTCAGGACATATGTATTTTTTGTAAGCAAATTCAGAGTATAAAAGTATCTTTAAGAGAATGCAAATGCTAGATATTTGAAATTATAAAAAAAAAATTATGAATGAAAACTATGCTTATAAGTAACTAAGGTAAAATCAAAAAATTTATTAAATTTATTTCAAACTCTTATCCACTTCCAATAGGAATTGCAGCGTGCATCGCGGGGTTTAAAATAAAATATTTTCATTCATCGCGAAGTCAATGTCTTGAAATTGAGGAATACCGATTTTCAAAACCAAAACAGCTAGTAAATAATGATAGTCTTTGCCATCTAACTGCAGAGTGCTGTTGCCGAAGTCTTATGCGACCTCGGCCGACCTTTCCTTCTACGTGGGATGCAGGAGTAGCAGGTGTCAAAGTCACGCTTTTTTGTCGTGAATTCGCGATTTTCGCCCACTCATTGATTGGTGTGTGGTTTGAACATAACAGCAGTAATATAAGAGAGCGCGCATAAGGATTGCCAGTTCGGGATAAACATATTCCTCACGTGACTTTTACATTCGTCCACTGTCAGGCGTGACGTGATGGCTGGTTACTTTGTTTATTTGCGTCACAAATGAGCTTTTGTTGCACTATGTCTGTCTGTTTTTGGGAAAGGAGGGTCTTATAGGTATCGTAAGTAAGTTTAGTTTAAGCCTTATAGTTACATCACATTCATTTATTTGTTACATTGAATGAATATAGGACATCGCAAAAACAACTTTATTGTGCATAAGCAAATTACATGGTGATTTACA